>JAADYF010000159.1:0-35513 GCA_023338175.1 Phytopythium delawarense
GCTCTGAACTCACAAGATGCCAATCTATCAGCTGGGTATATTTGGTCGCATTTAGAGCCCTCGCGGATTTATTAGTTTTCGAGCCGTTTACGAACTTGTACCTTTTATTATTGTTGAGACGCGAAGCGGTGGTTAAAAGGGCATTATAAAACGTCGGGTACGGTAGCTGCAAAGATGAAGTAAATTCAGTAGATTAAGGGCAAGGGAGTCAGTACACTAGGCGAAAGCGTCGTCGTCCTCGAGGTGCTGCGCGAGGAAGTCGAGGATGCCGTTGGCGTCTGCGTGGACGCTGACGCCGTGGGAGTCGAGTGGCATCTCCGGGTGCTGCTCGTTGATGCGGACGAGCGACACGCCGTCCATGGTGGCGATCCGCTCGTCCGGCAGGCGGATTACGCCGGGCGTGTTGAAGCCAACGCCAATCTCGAGGATGACGAGCTTCTTGCCATCCTTCTCGACGCGCTCGAGCACGCCTGCGAGCCACTTCTGGTACACGTGCTTCATGCCGTCGAGCGCGCTCTGCAGGAACGAGCCGTCGACGCGCAGGTGCAGGAACATCGGACCGCCGCAGTTGGGGCACTTGGGGATCCCCGCCGGGTCCTCGATCTCGTACGTGTCCGGGTTGAAGCTCTGCATCCCCTTCTCCATGAACGGCTTGGAATCGAAGATGCTGTCTTTGCGGCACGGACGCTTGCACTGGATACGCCCGTAGGAGCCCTGCATGATGTACAGCGAGTCGGTCGGGAAGCCCTCCTGCTCGAACATGCCGTCTGCGTTGCTCGTCTTGATGAACGTGGAGCCCGGCAGCCGGCGCTCAAAGCGATCGTGGATCGCTCGCAGACGCGCGTACGTCGGCGCCGTACGGTGCTGTGCCCAGCCGAACCGGGCGATGCTGATATGCTTGAAGAGGAACCCCCACATGACCGACGGCGACCAGTCCGAGTACCCGATCGAGTGATACAAGGTGTGGATTTTCGGCAGAGCCTTCCGTGCAGTCGGGTGCAACTTCTGCATCACCTCTGGGGAAGTGTAGTCGAGCCCCGCAGCGGCAGATAGACCGGCAGCTCCAGCAATCAGCAAGTAGTCGGCGTTCTTGACAATGTCGAGCGCCATCTTGAACGCTGGGTCCATGGGTGGCGCCGGGATGACCACGCCTGCTTCCTGGCGCTCCAAATGTGCCTTGTACAGCTCGAAATCGCGATCAGAGAACGTGTTGAAAATCACCTTCCAGGCCTCCGTGTCGGACGCGTGCGCCTCCAGCCAGTCCACGACCGCGCTCACAGCGAGCGGGACAGCCTTCTCGATCGGGAACGCGAACAGCCCCGTCGAGATGCATGGGAACGCGATGGATACGGGGTTCTTCGTGCTCTCGGTCTGCTTCAGCAGCAAGTCCAGCGACCTCGTGTAGCACGACTGGAGCGCCTTGCAGTCCCTGGGGGTCGGCTTCGCTCCTTGTCGCAGCTGCGGACCCACCGTGTGAATGACGTACTTGGACGGCAGAGCAAAGCCCGGTGTGATCTTGGCAGCACCAACCGGTTCGTCGAATCCCTGGCGCGTCATGATGTCCCCACACGCAGCGCGGAGGCGCGGGCCAGCCTTGCAGTGGATCACATTGTCGATGCATTTGTGCGTCGGCTGGAAGCACCCGAGCAGCGCCGAGTTGGCGGCGTTGACGATCGCCGTGGCGTTGAGCGTCGTGATGTCGCCCTTCCAGAGCGAGAGCTTGTGGAACGTCGACATAGTGTCCTCCGTGATCGGCAGCAAGGAGTCCGTGTCCACGACCGGCTCCCGCGTCTTCTCCAGCGCCAGCAGCTCGTCCACTTGGCTGTACAGATGCTCCTCATCCCGCTTGTCCGTCGAGTCGTCGGGCGGCGGGCGCACGACCAGCAGGTGCTGCACGATCTCGCGCACCTCAGAATTTGTCGAGTGCTGCAGGTGGCGCAGCGAGTAGCCGCCCTCCTTGAGCAGCGCCTTGCCGACCGAGTGCAGCAGCGAGTTGTAGCGAGCGGACGAGGATGCAGACGCCATGCTGTAGCCTGTGTATGTGTGTGTGTGTGTGTGTGTGGTGGTGGTGGTGGTGGTGTCGGTGGTCGATGAAGAGACAGGAGTGTCCACGAAGCGGACAATTCAGAAATGAGTGAGCTCATGGAGCATGACCGTGTCAAGGTTACCTTGATGGGCATCGGAGTGATGGTCAAAACCGCTCGATTAGCCAATCAGAAACCGCTGAATACGTCACTGTTGTCTGAAGTCTTCACTATCCACGGAGCATTAGTCCTCAAACGTACCGTAAAAAATATTCTCGAATTCTTGATGTCCATATCTCAAAATACGGCAGTAAAGCCAATTCGTCTCCCGTTTTTACTACAATCGTTCGTGAAGCGACGCGGATCGAAGTGGACGCCTTCGCCGGTCACCTCGAGATGCCGGCCGCGACCTGCTTCGACTTCCCGCAGCTAAAGGACGAGGTGACCGCGATCCTGCAGGACGCGGTGCTCTCGTCGCTCGAGGGAAACGTGTACAACCACAGCAAGGTGCAGCGCCTGACGCTGGCTGGTCCCGCCAGCCTCGAGTGGTCCTCAAAGTTGACGTCCGCGCCTCCTCCGCTCAGGTCAATGACTGGATTAACACCATGACGACGGCGTGCATCAGCGACCTGCGGCAGCTCTGTCCGGTAGGGAGTCAGTCCGCTGATGGGATGACCGGGCTGCCCGTGGTGTGGAGTGCTGACGTGGTGCGATGGAACCAGAACTTCAAGTACGTCGTTACGTGCTTCGTCAAGCAGCGCAAGGGTGCCGGACTCGAAATGAACAGGTGCGGCGGACTCCATCACTGCGACAATCGATCAATAGTTGCGTTCAAAGACCAACAAGTGATCGATGTGGCGATAGCTGCGCGTTCTGGGACGACAAATCCGACGGTGGGTCCGCCTTCACGCACTCGTCAAACTTGTGGCAGTACGGACTGAGATTGCCATTGGTTGATTGCAGGCGTCTGCACCGTGTCGTGGGAGAACACGACCATGTCGGCGATCTTGTACTGCTATGGACTGGCGCTGTAGCTCCACCATTCACTGCACGCACAAGCCTCCTCCACACTCCACACTCGACACCTGCACGGCTCGCTCAATCTCAATTCGATCGAATGAATCCCGTTAAGGCCTACTCTCGGCACTCAGTGATCACTGATCAATGGCTCGACCTTCTTCCCGGCTGGGGGTCCCTGCCATCATTCGCAATGTTGGCGCAACATCACCAATCGAAGCGAATGGAGCGCGTCTCTCGGTCTTGAACGGCCGGATCACTGCCAGCCACGTCCTCATCTCCGCCGCGGTCGACGCCTGCAACGTCCACATCACACACCTCTTCTTGCTGTCGTTGCTGGCCATGTTGACGAGTCGGAAGGTGAAGGGCAGCTGGTTGACTGGCAACGATGGATGCGCGTCTTCCACAGCCCACGATCGACCGCTGCTGCTGCTGCTGCCAAGACTCGAGTCCAGGATACGCTTCGATGCGTGTGGTAAGGTCGATGGCGCCACGAGCTGGCACGCGGAAATGTCCATGATGCCCGTTAGAACCTTGCATTCGTAGGTGTCGTACGAGTACAGGAACGGCCGTCGCAAGACGAACCACTGGCGCTGCCACGCCATCGGCGTGTCTTTGCCAGTGGCGATGGTCGTGATGCTGTCGCGACTAGTTGGCTGCTTCTTCGACGGGAGCGGCGCAATGAGAGCTGCCGCTGCATCGTCCGGCGACTGCGAAGTCGACAACATCAAGAAGCCGGCCATCTCCGTGTCCACCTCGTCACAAATGGCCAGTCCTGCTGGTGTGTGTGTGTAGAACACTGTGTGGGCGTGCCCAGAGGCGTTCAAGTTTGGAGGAGACTTGCCCTGGGAGTCTTCGCGGATGCCACGCTCATCAACCAGTCGTCCATCGATCAGGTCCATCGCAAGCTCATGCCAGTGCTTGAATCGCAGAAAGAAGCTGCCACCGTGCTCACAGCTTTGTCGCTCGACGCACTCCACGTGCAGCAGTGCGTCACGACTGGCTGCATTGGTCGTGACAAGTTGCTGGTTCACTTGCTCGGCCGTCAATCCAGCCTCAGTATCCACTTGAGCGATGTCACCACGAGTTTCAGAGGGTTGTGCTCCAATTCGCTGAGCATTTCGGAGCGACGCCCAGAGCATCTGTCGCACGCGGTCGAGCTCCGCACCAAGTTCCATGCGATGCACGCCCGTGATATGATGGGTAACAGCTGCACTCACGTGCATTTCCAGCTTCTGGTCCTCAGGTGAAGAAGTTGGCTGCTGCAAGCCTCCCTCGGCACTGGAGCCGGCATCGGCTGTAATGTCCGCCGAGTACCAGGTGCCGACGCGAAAGTTCCTGCTGAAGCACTCGCGTGCCCACCACATTGTCTGTGATGCCTCTCTGTCTCGCGCAAGCCGCTTGACGGCGCTTGTTGCTGCGGGGCTCATCTTGACCGCAATTGTCTTGGAGACAACGACTGGAGTGCGCGACCAATGAGTGACGAACGCGACCACAACTCGATACAGCGTGCGCATTCCATCGGAGTCCGGAGTCTCTTGCGTTTGCTTTGCTACCGAGTGATCCCACTTCAGAACAGCGCTGACCGATCGGCTGGATGCGTCCGCCGTGCTTTCGCTGCGCAGCTCGAGCGATCGCCACGCCGACTGCACCGGATCGACGGCTTGTGTCCCGTCACCAGTAATATCATCACCGTCGCTAGACAGTGCATGCGTGGGAGCATGTGCCTGACTGCTGGTCACGAGACGAAGCAGGCTTATAGCAGACTCTTGGGATGTGACAAGGCGCTGAATGGACTTGGTTGCGCCGGTGACTTCGAGTTGATCTTCTCTACCGACAGTCTCTGTATCACGGATACGCAACGGCGAACAGAGACTCGCGTGTACGACACGCTCCAGAGCGAACGGAAGCAAATCCGACTGCGTGATGCGCACGTTCACACGGCGCAGACGTCCACTCACCAGCCGCAACGAACCATCCGGCTTGATCGGTACAGGGTGGTAGAGCCCATCGCTGTCGCGCTCGTCAATGTCCACCGACAAGTAGAAATCAAGCTTCGTGGGTGTGCTCGCAGGTACGTCCGCGACTTGAAGGTCGTATGGGGTCATCGGAGGATTGCAGCACCAAATCTCAACCATGACTGTTGTCCCATGCAGTTGAAGATCAACGACTTGAGACACATCGTAAGTCATAACCCGTCCTTCCGCACTGGAAACTGGGATCACTCGCTTTGAAGCAAGCACACTGTCATTCGCGTCCGGGGACCGCTGTTTCAACAAGATCCACATACGATCGGTGTGTGTGTCGTGTAGACCGGTTAGGCGCAGTTTGTCCAGCCGGACGCGGACTCCGTGGGTCTTGGAGTCGCTTCCAGGTGCTGGAGGAGATTTTGGAGATCGCCATGAGAGGGTCTGGCTCGCGCGACGGGTCTTGGGTATTGGTAGCTCTTCCCTCGTTACCTGCGTCTCAAGAACTCCCACTGTCACCCCGGCGATGGAGTGGATGGTCACCGGAAGAGGACTGTCATTGCCAGCTCCCCCGTCGTTGACGATGGACATCCCATAGTGAATCCGGCCGAGACCAAGTAGTCGTAAGCTTGACATCGGTGGTGACGAGCTGTCATCGCTGGGCTGCATCATCTTGTGACACTCAGTGGTTGCCTCTGGCGCGGCGCTATCTGGGGATCGTTCCGCTGAGACTTTAGCGACCTCCTTCCCTTGATCGGCTTCAATCGCGTCTAGGACATAACCCTCGCCCACAGCATCAGCATCCAGGTTGGTTGGAGCACTCGATATCTCCAGAGACTCGGCAATATCGCGCAGAAACCGCAACTGTCGCTCAAACTCAGCCGGCCTCCAGTTCTCCACCGAGTAGCGTCGATCGCCCAGCTTCTTGCGTATAGCAACCACGTTCTGGCGTCCAGTGGCCGAAGTCTGCAGCTTGGCAGGTTCGTCTTCGATATGGTAGACCTCAAACTCGGTGGCAAGTTGCCACTTCTTGCAGATCGCGTTCGCCTCTTCGATGTACTCCTCCAGCATCGCGTCATGGCCAGAGCTTTCTTGAACTCCGACGTTCGATGTCTCCATGAGAGACTCCTCTCCACCATTGATGGTTTCTAACGGCCGAGTCACTCGAGCGCTTGCGCCGGGAACTAAACAGGTAACACAAGCAGGAGCTGTGCATGAGCAACGGATGCAATCAATGATATCGCACAAGACAGCTGTCACTCACCGTGAAGACGTAGGCGGAACGAGCGCCCCAGCTCAACTTCATCACCGTGCTCGATCTGTCGTCGATCACCGACTGTCACCATCACCCCATTGACTTTGAGGACTGCGTCCTCATCCAGCGCTTGGACTTCCACAACAAACGTGGGAGTACTCGCTGTCAATGTCCAATCTTCTGGTGCATTTTGCAGCTCTTCTCCGCTTTCATTCGGGCGAATATCTGGAGTAGATGCTGACTCGACCTTGGAGCACACGAAGCAAGCGTGCTGGGGCGTGACATCAACTGCGTGCGTCTCTACTAGCTTGCAGTCCGCCGACGTTCCGGGTTTTGCAGCAATGTCTGGTGAGGAGAGATCGTTTTGTTCGTCCACATCACCGACAACTGCGTCTGCAGTGTCATCCGTTGCAGTATCAGCTGCAGTTCTCCCGAGAAACGAAGGCCGCTTCTTCAACAGCGTCGGCGACCACGATCCTCGTCCCTTTCGACTCTTCGGAGAAGAGGTCTCTCCTGTCGTGGCTCCTTCGATGCTGGCCTGTGCTGGTGAGGCAGCGTTGGATGGTTGCGACCCAAAGACCGTCGTTCCCTCCGTCAGTACGTATGCTATCGCATCTTCGCATGGGATCAAGCCCGCATTCAGGTTCACGAGGCTCGGAAGAGCGCGGTGAAGCCGAAGAACAGCGTCCATTTGTGGGACAGGCGTCGCTTCCTCGCTCTCTCGCAGTTGCTGCTGCTGCTGCTGACCGCGGAAGAAGTCGACCTCTTTCTGCAGCTGCTGGTAGAAGTCCTCACGCTCGGACAAGCTCGCGGACAGCCCCGCGCTACTCGCTTTACGTTTCGGACTCTTTTTGACGGTCGCGAGCTGCGCGCGCAGCTCGTCGATCTCCTGGCGCAACTGCCGGATGATCCGCGCGTTCTTGTCTTCATTGACGACCGCCCGGTTGATCACCTTCTTGGCCGACTCGGCATAGCGCAGCGTGCTCATGGTCTCTTCGTAGCTCTGCGAGGCCAAGACACGTGCGAAGTTAGTCAATGAGAACGGTGCCAAAGCGCGAGAAGTAGTGGCTCCACCTCTGATGCCGGGCTAATCATGGCGATCATCGTTGTCTGGAGGGGCAAGCCAAGCAAAACATGCGTGAGATCGATCGCAGGGAATCTCAAGTTCTTTAGAAGGAATGGGCGGTGTGGTGTACCTTGGCATTCCCTCCCAGACTCTCCTTCAGCAGCCACGTGAGTGTGCTATCCCTGTACGGAATGCGCTCGGAGCTTTGTCTGCAGAGAGATAGCCGCCACAGTGTGAGATCTAGCGCTTGAACTCCAACATAGACGAATGGCGACTTACTTGCTCAGAGCTGAGATCACTCGGCCCAGTGTGGATAGGCTCTTGTTGATCATGGCCCCTTCCTTCAACCGGTCGCCACTCGTACCAGAGACGTCCGCGCGCTCCGACCCCGCAAGATCGATCATGCATATCTTGGACGTCTAGACATCCACACGTCCACCAACAACTGTTAGTGAGGCTCCATCTGTGAAGACTCGATCATACAGCTCGTTCACACCTTGTCGTGCGCGCACTGAGTCGCCGAATCGAACGTCGTCTGCGTGAACGTGATGGTGAACACGGCGTGGGAGCGCGATGACACGGGGTTCATGAGCGTCGCGGCAACAGTACGCAGCTTGTCCCCCGCCAGCATCTCCTCGGCGATCTCGGCGTACGACGTGACGGACCGAGAGCTCAGGCCCTCCACGAACGGTCCAGTAACTGGATGTTCCCGAACTCGCAGAGCCTTTCTCGCTGTCGGCGAGTGCACAACGAGTGATTCCTCGCTCCCACCGCTCATTGCCACCGATGTTGAGAGCGTGATCGACGTGCGGGGCTTGGGCATTGACGGGTGCGAGGACGAGCCCACATCCAGGAGATCGTTCACTTTTTCCTTGTAGATCTCGCAGTAGCTGATCTGTGATCACACCAGCGGCACAAGTTAGCGAGACTCGAGGTTCTCTCGGTCAAGTACCAATGCGAGACGTACATGAGCGCTGAAGATCGTTTTGGTTTTGCCTTCCTTTTCACAGTCATCGCTGCTGCCCAAGCCCGTCGCTGAATCAGCGCGGGAGTCAACAGCGCGCCGTGCGTCGATTTCTTGGAAAAGCGCTTCGCAGACTCGCGGGATGAGGCCCTTCCCCTTGGCACTCGACTTCTCGCCGACCATCGTGTGGGTCTTGCCGCTGCCAGTCTGTCCGTACGCGAGCACAGTGCAGTTAAACCCCTGGAGCGCCGATGCGATCATGTCTCGCCCCACTTCCTCGAACACGAGCTCCTGGTTCGGCTTCTGCGTGGCGAAGTCGATGTCGTACGCGTTCGCGAACGGCTCGGACTCGTTCGCGGCGGGGTTGTCCACGCCGAAGCACCGGTCGAAGTTGAACGTCCTGCACTCGCCCATGGACGTCGCGGTGGCGATGGCCTGCGCGCTCAACGCGATCGGTACTTCGCTGTCGTTGCCACTCCCTCGTCGAGCCGTTGGCGATACCGCTTCTTGGTAGCTTGGATCCATGAACACGATCGGGTTCACCACTTGGACGCTAGAGCGCGTGATATTGACGATCACTGGCGTCTTGCCGAGCAGCTCGCGCTCGTTCAGAGGGCGAGCGCGAACCACCACTCGAATCGCGCAGGCCTTGCTGCCATCTCCCTCGCCGTCGCCTTGGGCAACTGCATCACCTCCGTTGTCGAGCGAGATGGAGTTGGAACGCTCGGTCTTGGGGCCGCCAGACCCAGTGAAGAGCTTGGAGAGCGATGCTCGCCGTGACAGCTTGCTCATGGGCACAACAGGGCCGACAGGCAGCTGACAGTCGGAAGATATCAACGAGAGGAACTATTCGCTGGTTGGTGTGTCCGTTTCTGGAGCGGAGAAGCTCGGCGCTGAGCTGCCGTGGGGTCGGTCTCCTCTCAAAGGTCATCGATCTTCTCCCCAGCATGCCGATGCAAGAAGCGGCGGTGGAAATAGATTCGCAATGAACTGAAGTCACATGAAGCAACACAGCATCTTCCACACTGCTGGGTGTGGCTGCCCCTGTTGTTGTTGCTGGTGTGATTGGTGTTGTTCTTCTGGAGCAACAAGGCCCGATCTCTCGCGCTGGCGACGCTCAGTCAGCCATTGAAGTGCGCGTGGCCTCACCCTCCGATCGGCTAGCTCGATCAGCCCGTCCAAGTCGAACAGGTCTCGGTAGTGCTCATAGAGCCACTCGAGCATCTCGCTGCTGTCGTGCCCGATCGCCCAGATCAGCGCACGCGACGTGCATCCCGCCACGCGGTGGAAGTGCTCATGCAAGAAGCGCAGCAGCGGCAAGTCGTCCCTCATCGCGGCCGCGTTGAAGGCCGCTGACGTGCAGCCTTCGGTGCGGTTGCGTTGGAGCCACGTGATGACCTCCATGTGGCCTCTTTGGGCCGCTTGGTCCATCGCTCGCGTCGTGCAGCCTTCGCTGCGATGCTCGTGCAGGAATTTGACCACCTCCAAGTGGCCGTACTCGGCGGCGGCGTCCATCGCTTGGCGAGTGCAGCCCTCCGGCCGGTTCTGATGCAAGAAACGGATGACATCGAGGTGTCCGTGATGCGCTGCCCCGTCCATGGCGGCGACGGTGCACCCTTCTGCTCTGTGCTCATGCAGATAGCGCACGACACTCAGGTGGCCGTGTCTAGCCGCGTGGTCCATGGCTCGGTGCGTGCATCCTTCGGTCCGGTGCGTGTGCAAGAAGACGACAATATCCAGGTTCCCGCCGGCGGCCGCACTGTCCATCGAATCGGCCTCCCACTGCAGCTCCGGCCACTTATCGTGGATGTACTTGATTGCGTTGAATCGGCCGATCAAAACGGCGTCTACCATGCCAGAGGTGACGCCTTGGTCGCTGCCCAGGCGTTGGTGCAGCCAGAGTGCGATCTCGGCTCGGCTCTGGCGAAGCATCCAGCGTAGCGTCCAAACACCGCACTCCACTGCTGGGTAGTGTTCATGCAGCCACTGGAAGATGTCCGCGCGGCCGATGCTCACGGCGGAGATCATGGCGGCGCGCGAACAGCCCTCGCTCCTGTGGGAATGGAGCCACTTGACCACTTCAAACTGTCCGTTGGCCGCCGCCGCGTCCATCACGTCGCACGTGACCACGCACTCGGGGCGGAACCGGCTCGGGTAGTACTCATGGAGCCACCGGAGTACGTGCATGAGCCCTCGCGCAGCCGCCACCTGCATCGCCACGTCCAGCTCCTTCCCCTGCCGCGACGTCGGGATGGCGATTGGCGGCCGCAGCAGCTTGGTGTACGGCTTGGGCACGCCCATCTCGTGCCAGCGCTCCGGCCCGTCCACGAACGACTCGATGCACTGGCCCACTTCAGGCCACGAGAGAGCGCCGTGCTCGCGCAGGACGACCGCGACGCTCGTCAAGATCAGCATGCTGGGGCACAGAGAATGGCACTTTGAGTCCGAAGAAGAAGATTACCCAGGCAGATGTAAAGTTCGCATGTGGATGATATGACCAGCTCATTTCGAACTTAGTGGACGATCAAGGGCTGAAAGTCCTCGAGTCGCCTGTAACGTGCGAACTTAATCAAGTTGAAGTTGAAGTTGTTTGGAGCTACTCAGGTTCTCAAGTTCACGCATACGTGATCGCATTGCTGGGAGCAATGCGGATCTACGAGGTTCACATCTACACGGGGGTCCCGACAAGGCGGGCGGACACACAGTGCTAACTGCGAGTTCCGCGGTGCTTAGACGAGCTCGAGCGCGTCGAACACGACGGATGCGTGCAGGAACTCCTCGTCCGGATCAGTGGACCCGCTGGCGATCGTGAGCGCGATCGTGTTGGTACCCGTGACAAGGTGCGCGGCCGGAATTGCGTACTCGTACAGCACGTAGTTACCGAGGATCACACCGCGTGTGACGCCGCGCGTCTTGACGGCCACGGACGCCGGTGTGCTCGGCGTGTAGTCGTCGTTGACGGTGATGCTGTTGCGACCGCTGCTCTGCGCGATCGTCACACCGATGCGGAGCGTGCGCGCAGATGACGCTTGGGTCTTGGTAAGCGTGAAGGACAGCGTGATCGGGTCGTTGACGCTACGGAATTGCGCCATGGGGAAGTCGCTGTCGTCGTCCGTGCCCGGCGTGAACGTGATGGACTCCCAGTCGGCCATGGCCACGTCGCTCGGGTGCATGGTGTGGATCTTGTCGGCGTTCAGGAATCCGTCGGGCGTGCCGTCCCACGTGCCGATGCGCCAGATCGGGTCGCTCTCGAGCTCGTACGTCACAGTCGCCGTCGCGCTCGTCGTCTTGCCCTTGGTGACCGTCACTTCGCTCGTGCCGACAGCGAGCTGCGTCTTGTACACCGTCATGTTGTACGTGCCGGGCTTCATCATCGGCGAGGTAAAGGACGTCGCGCCTGTGCCGGCGTCGACCCAGTACTGAGCATCCGAGTTGGACCAGGTGATGACGACGCTGTCCGTCGAGTCAATGACGCTGTTTGAGTCCGAGATCGTTCCCTTGACCGACCCACGCGCGCTTTCGGTGACGAAACCAGTCATCGTGAGGCTCTGGAAGAAGTCAAAGCTCACGTCCGACATCGCCGGAACGGCGCCCGTGGTGAAGACGAGCGCGTAAGGTCCGTGGAAGCCGTAGCGGTAGTCCTCCGTGCGCGTGTGGTCCGAGTTCATGTAGAACGTGAGCTCGTTGGCTGTGTCGAACTTGTTGTTGATGTCGCGGAAGAACGGGCCGCCGATGGACGTCTCGTACCCGAGGTCCGAGATGACGAAGTACACGCCGGCATCGACGGCTGTGCTCTTCACACCGTGCACCTGGTCGTCCATGTGGGCGACGCCCGAGTAGAACTTGGAGCGCGTGGTGCCGTTGCTGAGCTCGTAGACGTCCTCGGCCTCGATCGCCGTGTCGGACGTCGAGTCGTAGGTGGCCTCGACGATGCCCTTGTTCATGACGCTCGTGTCGAGGCGCGCGAGGAAGCGCAGCTCGGACAGGTCGTCCGTCGAGTGGTACGTGCCCATGTAGACGGCGTTCTCGCCGGAGCGGAAGAGGAAGTACTGCGTGATGCTCGAGGCCACGCAGCCGATCTGGATCGTGTCGTCGTCGTCGTCGATGCTGAGCGTCTTGATGCTCGCGGTGACCGACCCGAGGCCCGAGTTGACGTGCGTGTGCTTGGAGCTGTACTGCAGCTCGTTGCCGTTGTAGTCGATGCTCGTGATGTCGCACGAGGCCTGCGCCATGGTGATCTGCAGGCCCGCACCCGTCGTGATGACCCAGCTGCTCGAGCTCGACGTGTACCCGAAGGACGACGCGGCGTCGACGCAGGCGCCCGCAAGCGCAGCCAGAGCTACCAAAAGCTTCATGATGGTTGCTCCAAGTGGGATTGAGATTCAATGACGACGCGGCTTGAGCTCTAGCTGGCGGGTCGGCGACTGTGGACTGTGGGTGGCCATGACGACGGAGGTCATGGCGACGGAGGAGTGAAGAGATCCAGAGAGTCTCTCGGAGGCGCTGCAAGGAGCTGCACGTCGTGGCTATCACGCCGACCAGCGAGGGCTGCTCTGGAAGTGTTGTAGTGATCGTTCCAGGTTGTTGCTGGTCAACCATAGACGGCGTCCTGGATTGGGCGTTCAGCATTTCCAGCTGGTCGAAATGCGATGCGACCACTTGGTGCCGACCCGATCCCTCTTATATTCAATATTCCCCAACATCTACCCTCCCCACCCGAACAAAAGCCCTCTAATCCGCACTTTGCCGACGAGCCCCTGTACTTGATCGTTTTCAACCCCCTCGCCTGGAAACGACCCGCTCCCGCCCCATAGTGAGCCACTGTCAAACTGAAGCGGAAGACCGCGATCCGCCCCGACATGCAGCGCGCGACCTCGACTCGTCCCGGGGCCGCCCGGCCCGCCGCCACGGCCGCCGCCCTGTCCGCGGCCAAGCCCAAGGCGCCGTCGATCCCGGACACGCTGGTGCTGCGCGCGACGCCGTCCATCAAGCGGTACAACATCGCGCGCTTCGACGTGCCGCAGGTGCCGACGTTCAGCGCGTGTCCGCAGCCCGTCATGATGTACCCGGAGCCGGAGCGCGTGCCGAGCGAGGACGAGGAGAAGAAGGACGAGGAGCCTGTGGGGTACAACCCTGCGCTGCGCAAGCGGCGGCGGCGGCGGCGCAAGGACACGCGCACGGCCGGCTGGGTGATCGAGGACCAGGAGGGCAAGAACAAGTTCGTCGGCGCGTTCGAGGGCGGGCAGCAGTCGACGTACATGCTGCTGGTCAAGAACCGGCACAACGACGAGTTCTCGGTCATGCCCGTGGAGCAGTGGTTCCGCTTCAAGAAGCCGCTCAACTACCGCACGCTGACGCTCGACGAGGCCGAGGACCTGAACAATGAGAAGAAGCGCGCCGTCGAGCGCTGGCTCATGAAGCACAAGCTCGCAGGTGAGGACAAGCCGGACGCCGCTGGAGACGCCATCAGCGCCCCGCGCATGCGCACGGGCGCCGTGGGCGGCGGCGCGAGGGCCGGCGCCAAACCCAAGGCCGAGGGTGACGACTTGTTCGCGGTCAGCGAGAGTCGGCCGCGCCGCGTGGCTCGAGCCCCCAAGAAGAGCGAGGAAGGCGCGCCGACGGGCGAGGACGGCGGCGACTTTGATGAGAAGTTCGACGACGACGAGAGCGAGGCCGAGATCGACCACGACGACGTCAAGGGGCTGCCGTCCGACTCGGAGGAGGACGAGTTCGAGGTCGACCCCGAGGGCACGGGCAAGCTCACGGAGACGGGTCAGGCCATGAAGGACCTGCTCAAGCGCGCGCAGAGCGGCGAGATGCTGGACGCCACCAACGACAAGGGCGACGACGGCGAGGACGAGGACGAGGACGAGAACTTTTCGGCCAAGGACATGGACAGCCTCAAGCGCGACCTGGGCGGCAACATCATCCACGACCGGTCGGACGCGGCGCCGTCGTCCGGCGACGCCAGCGGCAAGACCGGCGCGGCGGCGGGCAGCGGCGCAGGGGACAAGGCGGCGAATGGCGCGGCGGACGGCGGCAAGAGCGGGAACGCCGACGGCGGGGCGAACGGCGCGGGTGCGAACGGCACCGGCAGCCGCAAGCGGCCGATTGACGAAGTGTCGAGCGCAGTCAAGGGCAAGGAGGAGACGCCGACCAAGCCCAAGCCTGGCGCCGGCGCGTCCAACACGACGACGCGGCTGACGGAGGCCGGCGTGCAGCAGGAGCTCATGCGCTACGGCGGCCGCATGCGCACGCGCGACCTGCTCAAGAAGCTGCGCAAGCTCATCGTGACGGACAACGACAAGGCGCTGCTCAAGGACATCCTGCGCACCATCTGCGACGTCGAGGTCGACGCCATCGACGGCCGCCTGCTCGTGCTCAAGTCCCAGTTCCGCTAACTGCGAGAGGCGAGTGGGGCGTCAGCCTCGTGGCTTTGCTTTTGCATTGACAGGTCTGCTTGGAGGAGGGTCGAGGTGCTCCTCCGTCCGGAACGCACGATAATACACAGACGAACGAGCGACTGCACGACCATGTCGCTTGAACGCCTTGCTACTCTACACGGGGCGGTCGGCGCCAACCAGCGCGAACGTGAGCGCCAGCGGCATCTTGGTGGTCGCCGACATCTTGAGCTTCAGCTGCGTCATGAACGCGAGGCGCAGTCGTTGTGGCGGCAGAGGCAGCGCTTCCTCGTCTCCCTCGGCGCTCGCGTCGACGGCTAGCAATGCGGGAGACGAAAGCGTGTCGTCCTTCTTCTCCTCCTCTTCTTCCTCTTCCTTCTGCTCGTCATTGCTCTGCTTGCGACGACGCTGTTTGCTCTTCTTCTTCGCCTTGTTCTTGGCTGTCGGCAGTTGGATGGTCAGCTCCTTGGCCTTCTCGTCCCATGCGCCTGTGATGTGCAGGTCCTTGAGGAACAGGCGGCGCTCGACCCCCAGCTCCATGATGTACACTGTGAAGCTCTGCTGCCCCGAGCTCATGACGACACCGGTGACGTCGACAGAGCCCAGGTGTTTGATGTACGCGCACAAGAACACCTCGTCGCACTCCTTCTCGGCCGCCTTGGCCGCCATCTTCTTGTCGTTGCAGTTCTGCGCGATGGATGTGAACTCGATCAGCCGCGCACTCACGTTGTCCGATGTCAGGGGATCGCTCGTCACGCTTTCCTGCAATAGGCGGTGCACGACCACGTCCGCATACCGGCGGATGGGCGACGTGAAGTGCGTGTAGTACGGGATGTTGAGCGCGTAGTGGCGCCACGACTCCGGTGATGCGCCGTTGCCTGCCACCATGTACTCCGCCGGCTTCATAGGCTTGATCAACATCGCCTGGACGATCGCAAACACCGTATCGCCATGCTCGCGCCGGACGCGATCAAGTGAGTCCGATAAGCGCTTCGTGGCCGAGGCATCAATCTCAATGGACTGTTCCTTCAGCGCTCCCAGTGCCAGCTCCATCGCGCGCTCGACTGGCGCCGGGTGGTGACGAATGAACGCTAGCGGACCATGCGCCTGGAGCAGCTTCTGCGCGACCAGGAAGTTTGCGAGAAGCATGTACTCCTCGACCAGGCGGTTGCTGTCCTTGATCTGGTACGAGCCGAACCGCGTCGGGTTGCCCTTCTGGTCCAGCGTGAACACGAGCTTGATGTCGTTCAGACTGATCGCGCCGGTGTCGAAGCGCATCGCGCGTCGGTTCTCGCCGATCGCCCACAGGTCCTTGACGCTTTGGATGACGCTGGCGTTCGTGATGGCTGGATTCGCCCCTGGAATCGGGCGGCGGTCAGGTTCCCACTCGTCCAGCTTGTCGCTACTGATCGTCCCATCCAGCATCTTCTGGGCCGAACCGTAGTCGAGCTTGCAGCACGACCGGATCATCGACTTGCCGAACCACGGCTCCGCTCCCTCGACCAGCGTGCCGTCAATGTTCATTTGCCAGACAACCGAGAATGCCAAGCGATCGACTTGAGGCTGCAAGGAGCACAGCTTCTCGCACAGAATGCGTGGCAGCATCGGTAGCACTCGATTCGGCAAGTAAACGCTCGTCGCGCGGGATTGGGCTTCTTTGTCCAGCAGCGAGTTGTGTTCGACGAAATGCGTCACATCCGCAATGTGCACGCCGATTTCGAACGTCGTCCGCGCGTCATCCAGCGCGCGAATGTGCAGCGCGTCGTCCAAGTCGCGCGCGTTGTACGGGTCGATGCTGAAGATCTGATAGTCGCGGAAGTCACGCCGCTTGAGCGCTTCCTCGTCAGGGATATCCCACTTCTCCCCGCTCGTGCCGTACTTCACGTCCAGCTCCTCAAGAATAGCGCTGCTAAAGTCGAGGGTGTGCGCCTGCAAATCGTTCTTGGACAGGATGGCAGAGATGCCAGTGTCGATACCAGTGTACTCGCCCACCGTCTTCACGAACTCGCCCTTCGGGCTCCGGTACTGCGTCGACCACGTCTTGATGCGGCAAAAGCACAGCATCGTCTTGGAATACACCACGGGGCGACGAATGAACTCGTCCGGTAGCTGGAGCCGCGGAATCTGAATCCGCCGAGGCAACCGCTGGTCATGCGCGTTGAAGTACGCATAGGCGTCTTCTGATGGAAGCGGCGCGTCCACATCCGTCATCTTGTTCCTTGGCTCCAAGCAACCAATGAAGCCGCCAGAATTTCCAGCCGCCAGCACAAACACCACCGTCGCCGTCGGTCGAGATCGGGTCTTGCGAGCTCGCTCGTTGATTTTTGCGACTTCTTCCTTCAGCTTGCTGTTTACGTCGCTGCCCTTGTTCTCCGTGTCCTCGGTACTGCGGATGATACACTTGGACGAGTCAACATTCGGGCGCCACAGCGAATGAAGAGCGTTCGCGTCGATCTCTGGCTTTGCAGGCGGCCCTGGCAGAGTCGCTTGCACCGAAGCAATCGCCTTCACGTCGTCGCGGGCATCGCCCAAAGCTTTCCACTCTTCCTCGGGATGCAGCTTGATCGCTACCAAGTCTCCGTCCACTGCGCGGTTCCGATCCGCCATGCCCTTCACGAGAATATCCATTGGGATCCCGTCAACAGTGACGTAGCCGTCCATCCGGTACATCGCGTTGACTCGCAGCTTGCCCTCCAGGAGCGATCCGTCTTCAAGGCCGAGGGTGACGACGTCGCGCGCGAGGTAGTCCGTGTACACAGTCTTGCTATCGGCGTCGTCATTGGCTCGTCCACCTTGCTCAGTGCGGCCACGGGCTCGCGGCTCGCGCTTCGGCTTGCCACTTGGGGTAGAATCCGGCTTGGGTGTTTCTCGGTCGCTGGGCTTCTTCGCTTTCTCGTCCACCCGAGCGTCCTTTGGCGCAGTGTTTGGAGAATTGTTGCCCTTCTTCTTTGGCTTCTTCTTACTGCTCGCGTCCACCGTTGGCGCCTTCTTCCCGTCCGCCTCAGCCGTCTGCTTCCCAGTGCTGCGGTCAGCAGAGTTCTTCTTGGACCCACCGGCTCTGCCATCAGCTTTTCCTGCGGCGCTCTTGGGTCTTTCAAGGGTCGATGCGTTGTCCACCACCGCCAACGCACTTTGCGGTGCCAGGTCTTCTTTGTACTGTTTGTCCTTCTTTTTCTTCGTCTTGTTCTTGGGCTTTGACGGCTTCTTCGCCTGTGTCGGCCCTCCAATGCTCAATCCAGACGCCTCGATCACCAGCTGCTCCAGGTCGTCCTCCACGTCGAGCATGACGAACTTGCTCCCACCAAAGATCCCATCCTCTTCGTCCTCTTCCTCCTCGTCGTCGCTGATCCCGACCAGCGCGTCGTCGTCGAACGTGTCGCCCTGCACCACTTTTCCTTCCTTCTCCTTCTTCGCCTGCTTCTTCTTCTTCTTCTTCGGGTTCGCACTGGCAGCCTTCCCGCCCGGCACCATCGGAGTAGCCGTCACCTCGATCACGTCCTCCTCCACCGCCTCCCACCGCAGCACGACGCGCTCGCCACCACCACGACCGCCCTGCTTGGGCTTCGGCTTGGGCTTGACCTTCTGCTTCTTCTTCTGCTGTTGCTGCTGCTGCTTCGGCGCGCCATCCACGCGCTTGCCCGCCGTCCCTGGCGCCATCCACACCACTCTGTCGTCCTTTCCGCCCACGGTACTGCGCTGTCCTCGCCTTCTTCTCCTCCTTCCCTGGTCTTCGTGCTCGAGGAAACCAAAGTGAGCGACAAATGACGAAAGATGCGGGTTCCCTGACCAGCACTCACAATTCAACATGATTAAGTTCGCATCATGCAGAGGCTAAGTACGCATTCACTCTGCAAATGTCTTGCTCCCACGATCCGTAAAGTGCGGGTGAAGCATCACTGTACCTATCCAGAGCGCACCTAACGCGCGCTTCTGCGCTCACAACTCACAACCGAACAAGCAGCTAAAGCAGCCGGACATGCTGACTTGTGTCGAGGTGGTCGCGCGCTCCCACGGCGCGCTGCACGCGTGCCGAGAGGTCTGCGAGCGCGTGGAGGCCTTCGTCGACTCGCCGGACCGCTGGGGCGAGCTGCGCGTGCCGCAGACGGACACGCGGCGCATGCTGCGCGCGCGCAGAGAGAAGCGCCGGTGGGCGTCTCGCGAGGCCAAGCGTCTGGACAAGGCCATGCAGGCCGCGGCCGCGCGCGGGTTGCTGCACGTGCTGCAGTGGCTGCACGCGTACTTCCCAAGGCGGCTCCGCCGCCGCGTGGCCGTCTCGAGCGACGTGATGGACGTGGCGGCGGCGCACGGACAGCTGCAGGCGCTCGAGTGGCTGCACCGACACCGCAGCGAGGGCTGCAGCCGCGCGGCCATGACGGGCGCGGCGGGTTCCGGGCGGCTCGACGTCGTGCGGTGGATCCACGAGCACTACCCGTCGGTGGGCTGTGAGGCCTGGACAATGCGCTGGGTGCTGCGCCAGGAGCTTCTGGAGGTCGCCGAGTGGCTCGCGCAGCACGCGCTGGGTGGGGAATGCCTGCCGTCGGACGCGACGCTGGTCGCTGGCTCGAGCCGCCTGGACGTGGTGCAGTTCATCCACGCACACTTCCCGGCGCTCCGGTGGGAGCCGGACGCGATGGACGCTGCAGCCGCGAGCGGACACTTGGAGGTGGTCGAGTTCCTGCATGAGAACCGACCGGAAGGCTGCACCACGGCCGCCATGGACGACGCGGCCGCGCTGGGGAGTCTCCAAGTCGTCAAGTTCCTGCACGAGAACCGCCACGAAGGCTGCACGCGCCGCGCGATGGACGGCGCGGCGGGCAACGGACACCTCGAGGTGGTCGAGTACCTGCACCGCCACCGAAACGAAGGCTGCACGACGAGCGCCATGGACCACGCCGTCTTCTGCGGGCTCGACCATGTCGTCCACTGGCTGCAGGCGCACCGCAGCGAGGGCTGCTCTGTCCGAGCGTTCGACGCGGCCGCCCGGCGCAACAACTTGCCCCTGCTTCGGTTCCTGCACGAGCACTACGGCAAGTCGGCCGGGTGCACTCCGCGTGCGGCGCTCTCGGCCGTCAGCAACGACAGCGTCGAGGTGCTCGAGTGGCTGGATGCGACCAACCCCAGGCTTCTCGAGCTGGACGACCTGATCCCGTTCGCCAGGAGGCAGCAGCGGTACGTCGCCGCGGACTGGCTCAGCAGGCTAGCCCAACAACGGGAGGAACGGATGCTGCCTACGACTTGAATGCTCGGATACATCATGTGCATTTGCTGTTCTTCACAAGGAAATCTTCAAACCAAGAGCAAACCAAGACTACTATTGGGGAGGAAACAGCACAGCTCGCGTCGTTCACGGCGGAGATGGCGACGGAAGCGCGGGTCGTCGGCCACTGCGACCACAACATCGTCAGGCCGTGGGCACATCCACCGAAGGCAGGCAGCGGCTTACCGCATACGTCCGCGCGTCCACGCACAGATAGATCTACGCCGCCGCCTCGTTCATCTCCAGTTCGTAGCGGCGCTTGTCTTGAGCGGCAGCCTCAACCCACGGCGCCTTGTCGGCCTCGGCCATGCCTTGCCAAATCTCGAGCAGCTTGGCCATCACGTCCACCATTTGGGCACCAGGCGGCAGCGTCTGCTTCACTTCTTGGCGGTGCGCGACGCTGAACAGGACATACGCGCTGCGCGCTTTCCGGATCGCGCTCAGCCGGCCGCTGGGCTTCGGCTTCTTCTCCTTCTTCACTTTCGTCGCCGAGCCCGACGACGACTTCTGCTTCATTGCGGACGGCGACCACGGAGACTTGGGCAGGCGGTTCGCGCTGGGTGATTCGTCGACAGCATCCTCCGACTTGACCTTGCGATCAGGTGAATCGGCCACGTCCGTCATGTTCTCGCGCTTTGCCACCTTCGTCTCTTTCTTCACACCGCCCTCGTGATCCTCGTCTTCGTCGTCCTCGTCCTCGCGCACTCCGTCGCACACTCCATCCTCCTGCTCCTTGAGCATCCACGCCAACTGGCCCTTGGACACATTATCGAGCGGCACCGCAATCTGCCGAATCTTCTTGAGCACGTACGACGGCTGCAGCTCGAGGCCCTTCTCCTCCTTGATAAGCGCACAAAAGTCGAGCGCGACCTTCGCCGCGTCCATGATGGTCGACTTGAGCAGGAACGACGCGAGAGCTTCTTTGTGCTGATCGACTCCCACTTCGTTCTCGTCGCGCTCCTTGCGCTTCTTGGTGCGCTTCGCCTCCCGCTGAGCTTGCATGCGCTTGGCTTCCTTCATGATAAGCTCGTCGACGCGCTGCTGGTGGCGCTTCAGATCGTCGCGCGCCGTCGCGAGGCGCGCGTCCAGATCGTCGCGCTGTCGCTGCAACACGATGCGCATGTCGTGCTCCTTCTTCTCCTTCGTCTCCAAGTCGGCATTGTCCTTCTCGCAGATACGCATCAACGAGTCGCAACGACGACCAATCTCCGCGGGGGTGCGCGACCGAAGGTAGTAGTCGAACGCGAACATCTCGAGGCTGCAAATTTCCTGCTTGATGCGATCCCACGCGCCGTAGCCAAACTTGTTGACGAGACACAGCAGCACGCGGTCCTCCTCCTCCGTGAACACCTTGCCGCCCTTGCCCTGGTAGTTGATAGGCATCTCCTCCCAAGGATTCGCGTACCGCTCAACCTTTCGCGCCGTCTCAGCTGTCAAGCGCTCAATTTCCAGCAGCTTGGACTCGCCCTTCTCGATCGACTTGAGGATTTTAGGCCAGTCGCCGAGTTCTTCCGGTCCGCGCGACAGGAACACCTCGGCGTAGCGCTGCACCTCGTCCAGCGGCTTCATCATCTCGCGGGCAACTGCCTCCACGTTTGCGCGGCCGTAACGAGCCAGCAGCTTGATAAACAGGAAGAACTGCGGCTTGTTCCAGTCCCCGAAGGCTTCACGCAGCAGGTTCTCCTTCTCCGCTAGCTCTTCTTCGCTCAGATACTGTGCATGAGGCGGAAGCGGAGGCTTGTCCATCTCGGTCTTGGCATGTTCGTAATTGGCGCACTCGATGTCGTGCAGCTCCAACAAGCGCCGCCGGTTGTAGAACTGCCACTCATCCATGCGCGGCAAACGAAGAGCCTTCGGCAGCTGCTTTTGCTTTGCGTTGGCGCGACGGTTCGACTCTGGGCCAGCAAGGCTCTGGCGCATGACTGCGCGACGCTCACGCTTGCCAATACCCGCAGTCATCGTCTTGGCAAACTCGGCTTCCGCAAGACGCTTCAGCTCTTCTTGGCGCTCCTTCTCTTTCGAGTAATCGACGCCATCGTAGTTCTGGATGCCGCCACCGTCCAGTTTGAAGTCAAGCAGGTCGCCCTTGTCGTGGGCCTGCAACTTTTGCTTCATCTCCTCTGTTCGCTGCTCACCCTTTGCCAAGATCGCATCAATGTCTTCGTCCGTGATCATTGAGTCAGTCGCGCGGAACACTTGGTCTGCACCGAAGCGAATCATCTCGAGCATGTCGTTCTTGCTCAGCTTGGCCTGCTTCTCCTGCAGACGCCCCTGTTGCACCACCATGGCGTCAAGCTTCAGCTTCTGCTGAGCGCGCTCGATGATCTTTTCCTCGACCGAGTCGGCCGTCACCAAGCGGTACACGTTCACTTCCTTCTTCTGACCAATGCGATGCGCGCGGTCCTGAGCTTGCAAGTCAGCCTGAGGGTTCCAGTCTGAGTCGTACAAAATGACAACGTCCGCAGTGTACAGGTTGATGCCGAGACCACCAGCACGCGTCGACAGCAAGAACAGGAACTTGGACGAATTCGGGCGGTTGTACTCCTCGATCGACGACTCACGGTCCTCGTACGTCGTCTGGCCGTCGATACGGCAGTACTCGTACTGGCGCATGCGACAAAAGTCCTCCATGATGTCCAGGATGCGCGTCATCTGGGTGAAGATCAGCACTCGCGAACCACGCTGCTTCAGCTTCTTCAGCAGCTTGTCCATAAGCACCATCTTGCCGCAGTTGTCAATCACGTGGTCGCCCAGCGGGTCTAGAGATCGGTCTTCCTGGCCTTCAAACAAGTACGGGTGTCCGCAGCACTTCCGCAATTGCATGACGATGTTCTGCAGCGCGCTCTTTGACACGCCCGCCGCGCCTCCAGTGATCGTGTTCATGTCACGCAGCAGGAGGGACTTGTACAGCGCCTTCTGCATGGCCGACATGCCGACAAACAGCAGCGTCTCCTTCTTCGGCGGGAGGCTCTTTTCCACGTCCGCCTTCAGGCGGCGCAGCATGAATGGTCGCAGGATCTTGTGCAGTTGACTGATCATCTGCTTCTTGGCTTCGTCATCGTCGACGTCCAAGTTGAACCACTCGTCAAACTCCTGCGAGGATGCGAACACGTCAGGCAGCAAGAAGTTGAGCAGCGCCCACAGCTCGTGAAGGTTGTTTTGCAGCGGAGTGCCCGTGAGCAGCAGTCGGTGCTGGGTCTCGAGCATGCGCACCACGGTCGAAAACTGCGACGTCTCGTTCTTGATGCGGTGGGCTTCGTCAATGATGAGGTAGCGCCACGCGAACTTGCACAGTGCCGTCTTCTCCTTCAGGCACATCTCAAAGGTGGTCACACAGACGTCGAATTTGCGCTTCTTGTCCGACAGACCAGGGCACAGCACGTCTTGGATAACCTGCTGTCGTTCCTCTTTGGTGCCGTGGAACTTGACCGCGCGAAGCGCTGGGCACCAGCGCTTGAACTCAGCCAGCCAGTTACTGAGCGTCGACTTGGGAACAAGCACAATGTGCGGGCCGGAAATGTTCTCGAACTCGTAAAAGTACGCGAGGACGGAGATGGTTTGCAGGGTCTTGCCGAGACCCATTTCGTCAGCCAGAATGCCGTTGATGCCCTGGTGCGCCAGGTTGACCATCCAGCTCAGTCCTTCCAGCTGGTACGCGCGCATCGTGCCAAACTTGATAGACGACGGCTGCTTCGTCAGTCGCACGATGTCATGCTTGTCGTGCAAGAGGTCTTCGTCCTCTTCGTGCTCCGTGCGCTTCTTCAGCTTCTTGTCGTCCTCGGCGTCCTTCTTCTTCGACTTCTTCTTGTTCACCTTGCCGCTGAAATGCGCAAAGATGTCGCTCTGGGAGAGCAAGTACTTGAGCCGCGCCGACGCGATGTCCGACTTTTTCTGGGCGAGCTCCTCCTTCTGCCGCTTCTCTTCGGCTTTGAGTTCGTCGCGCTCCTCGATCTCCTGCTGGCGGATCTCCTCCCGAAGACGCTTGGCCTCCAGCTGCTTCCCCGACAACTCACGCGGCGGGTGCGAGCGCTTCGACTTCACCTCCTCCACTGCTGGCGCCTATCACACGACGCATAGAGGAGAGGACTTGATGAGCAACCAACCAACGCATGTGCCACAGCTTGCAGCAGTAGAACGAGCCCACACCTTCTTGCGCTCGCGCCTGCCCTCCACGGTAGCGTACATGTCCTCGCGCTTGCGCTTGCGCTCGGCCTCGACTTCTTCGTCGCGCGCGCGGCACTCCTCCTCGTAGCGCGCCTTGTCGGCGGCCGCGAGCTCGTTGAACTCCTCTCGCTCGACGGCCGACAGCTGCTGCCAGCGCGCGCTCACCTCCCGCGCGATGGACCCGAGCTCGAGCGTCTCGCCGTTCTCCTCGGCGCGCGCCGCCAGCACCTGCCGCACGTCGGCCATCACGTGCTTCTGAAAGAAGTTGTACGCGCTCTTGGCCTTGGCGGGTTGCGCCGCCGCCGCATGCTGGAACTGCGCCTCCACCGCCACCCAGTCCGCGCGGCTCTCCTTCGCCGCGCCCTCTCCGCGCGCCATGCTCGCTCCTCCTCAAGCACAATCACAAGCCCCGCCTTTCTGAACAGAAGGAGACAGCCAAGAGACCGTCAGCACCGCGCCGCGCCGCGACCGCCCACGGCCGTCTCCCCACCCCGTAGCACTCGTCTCTCACCTGCGCAAACGCCCGGAAGACCCTGGAGCCGCGCCGTCCGCCCGTCAAGCGCGCGCGTCCCTTCTCGCCAGCCCTTTCCCCCTCTTCCGAGGTCGCCAAAGGTGTTTCTCCTGTTTATTTGGCGCGCAACCGGTCGGGTCGGAAATCCGGACCACGCACCGCCACTCACCCCAATACAGAGCTCTGTCGTGGAATAATGTGTCCCACGCTAGTTAGATTTCACATGTTCCTATTATAGCTTCCTATTATAGCGTTCGTAACATGATTGCGGGCAGGATCAACAATGTTGGTTGAAGATTTTTCCGTTCTTCTCGGTCGCCTTCCGTGGCCACATAACGAAACCCAGTCAACCCAGCGCGTCGGTCGGCGTCGGTCTCTCGGAATGCGCTCGCTGGCTGCCGCGCTGACGGCGGCGCTCGCGCTGGCTGCTGCTGCTACTGCTGCTACTGCTACTGCTGCTGCTGCTGTTGGTGCGGATGGCGCGGTGTTCAACCCGGCGGCGCTGCTGTCGCCCGCGTCGCCCGGGGCGTTCGACCCGACGGTTGAAGACGCCTGCGCGAGCTACAAGACCTGCGACTCCTGCCTGAACGCGAGCGCCTTCTGCCACTTCTGCGAGTCGGACTTTGAGTGCCACGCGATCCTCTCGCCGCACGGATGCGCCACAGGCATCGGCCAGTGCCACCACCTGTCGGGTACGCTTCCGCCCGAGATGGCGACGCGGTTGGGAGTGACGTTTCTCACATGGCGGGCGTGTGCGCAGACTGCGAGAGGAAGACGCCGCAGCATGTGGGCTACGGGCCGCCGCCGTCCGTGGTCATCGCGGTGCTGTGTCTCGTGGTGACGCTGACGTGCTGCATATGCGGCATCTCGGCCATCTGCACGGTCTTTTGTCGCCGGCGGTCGCCGCCCTCGCGCCAGGCAGCGGCCGTGTCGGCGATCCGCGACAGCAAGAAGCGCAAGCAAAAGAAGAAGAAGGCGACTGCAGGGTATGGTGGTCCGATCCATTCGTCAAGAAGGAGATTGTATTGAGCGATGTGTGCGTTTTGCAGATCGGACGCATCAAGCGACCAGGTGCAGCCGCTGCTGCTAGCAGAAGAGGGAGTGGTGACCTTCCATAACGACCAGGATGACGACGCGCTTGACCGGCTTGAGTCGCGATACGAGCGGTGGGTTGTGCCATTGCATGGTGATCCAGTGGCTAAGTAGTGACGCTCAACTCTTGTGCGCGCAGGGAGGAGCACGAGTTCAACTGGTCGACGTTCTTCTGGCGGCTGGGCTGGCTGGGGACGCTCCTTGGCGTGACGATCTTTGCGCTCATGTTCTACCCGCGCATCCCGGACTACAACGTGTGCAACCGCGAGTTCGAGTGGGAGTCGATCCTGCAGAGCCTGCGCCACTTGGAGCCGACGATCAACTACCAGGTGCTGATCAGCGTCATCAACGAGAACCGCTTCGGCTTCGTGCTCGAGTCGGGCCGCGCCGATATTTACCACAAGGGCACCTACGTGGGCATGTGGGAGCTCTCGAAGCCGTGGGAGACCACCGCGGGGGCGATTAGCGACATAATCGCGCCCATCCAGATCAAGCCGCCGACCGTCGCCGAATCGTACGCGCTCTGGTCGGACTTCCGCAACAACGAGCTCATCTTCCGCATCAATGCGACCGTCACGGGCTCCATCACTTGGGGCACGCACAAGGTTCGTTCGCTGTCGATCTCGGCGCTATTAGCGGTGGACAAACGACTGACTCGTGCTTGTGCTGTGCTCGGCCAGCTCTACCGCATCTCGTCCTCCGTGCCCGATGTCGAGTTTCTCGTTGGCGCCGAGTACGATCGCGGCCTCTGCATGTGCCCCAGTTACGCGACGTCCACATGAGGAGACCTGCGCGCCACGTCAATGAGTCGGTGAGAGCGTCAACTGCATGTTGGGGCTATAAACCCGGAACGACATTTCCACATGAAGCCGAGTCATTCCATGACCACTGCAGGGAGCGACGTCTTGAAGACTCGAGTGATGGAATCATTCATTGCAGTCGCCCGACACCACGGATGCGTCGAGCCATATGCAGTTCACACCTTCGCATTCGCTCACACTTCTCGACAGCCCACCGCACAGAATAGATATGGAGCGCCAACGCGCCTGGGAAGACAAGCAGGTGATCTGCTGCACTCGATGAAGGTGATCGCACGGTCAAAAGCTGCCGTTGGGCTGGAAGGTAGCCATGTCGCCGCCGCGCGCATCGAAGACCTTGGCGAGCATCTCGTCGGCGCAGGCCATGCGCGCGCGCTCGGCCGTCACGGGGCTGCGCAGCACGAAGTAGCCCTCAATGCCGGCGTCCTTGCGCGCGGCATAGATGGCTTCCTTGACTGCGAAGAGCGCGCTGGACCCGAGGAAGAGGGGCGGCTCACCCACTGCTTTGCTCGAGTGCACGGCGAAGCGGTTCTTCGAGTTGGACTCGAGCCACACGTTGAACTGGAGTGGCAGGTCGTTAGCGCTTGGGATCTTGTAGGCGCCCGGGCCGCGGGTGAAGAGGTGGCCGCGCTTAACCCACGGGTGCGAGTCGTCGCCCCAAACCAACTCCTCGAGGGCGTACAGCCCAAAGCCCTGCATGAAGGCACCCTCGACCTGCCCGATGTCGATCGCAGGGTTGATACTTGCTCCCAGGTCCATCAGCAAGTCGACGCTCTCCATGTGGAAGTCCCCGGTGAGCACATCGAGCTCTGCGACGGTGCACGCGATGCCCGTCGTGTAGTAGTTGAACGCAGTTCCGCCGGCAGCGTTTTCCGCCACACTCTTCGCAAAGTCATAGCCGCAGCGCTCGTTGGGCACAATGTAGAAGCCCTGCGCCGACAGGTTGATTCGGTCGAAGTACGCGGCGTTGGCAACGGCGCTGAACGGCGCATCTGGCCCAAGCCGCGTTCGAATGGGCTCGAGTCGTGCGAGGATCTGCTCGCACGCGTCCAACGTCGCCATGCCATACAAGTCCGTGCTCATCGATGCGGCGGATGGTTGCGAGTTGGGCACCTTGCTCGTGCTCGTCTCTTCGATGTGCACCTGTTCATGCGGGATGCCGAACGCGCGAGCCGCCACCTGGATCACCTTCGTGTGCAGACCCTGCCCCATTTCGACACCACCGTGTGAAATGAGCACGCTACCGTCCGCGTAAACGTGCACGAGCGCACCGCCCTGGTTCATGAACTTGGACGTGAAGCTGATGCCGAACTTGCACGGAATGATCGCCACCCCGCGCTTCTTCCAGCGGTTCGCAGCATTGAACTCAGCCACCTGCTGCTTCTTCTCGTGGAAGGCACTTCGTTCCATCGTGTGCTGCCACAGTGTGCGAATGTCGAAGTCCTCCAGCGGTTGGCCGTAGTGCGTCACATCGCCTTGCACATACATGTTGCGCCAGCGCACTTCTTCCGGCGCCAGCTTCAGCGTGCGCGCAATGTGATCAATGTACGTCTCCGCAATCATGAGGCCCTGCGGTCCACCGAAGCCGCGGAACGCTGTGTTCGTGGGCAGATTCGTGCGGCACACGGTGCCGTTGGCGCGCGTGTTCGGGATGTTGTACGCGTTGTCGCAGTGGAACAATGCGCGGTCCATCACGGCAAGCGAAAGGTCCATCGAGTACCCCGCATTGTTGTAGATGTCCACGTCAAGTGCCAGGATCTTGCCCTCCTTAGTCGCACCCACCTTGTACTTGGCGTAGAACGGATGACGCCCACCACTCGCTAGCATGTCCACATGACGCTCGAGCAGACATTTGACAGGCCGCTTCATCACATACGCTGCAACCGAAGCCGCGCACGAGACAAACACGCTGCGGGTCTCCTTGCCACCAAAGCCGCCGCCGATGCGCTTCGTCGCGCACGTGACGAGATTGTCCCGGAGTCCAAGAACACGCGCAACAAGTGACTGGGTCTTGGCGGCCGCCTGCGTTGACGCAATGACCTTGATTCCACCTTCGTATGGCGTCGACAGCGACACGTTCGTCTCGAAGTAGAACTGCTCCTGACCGCCCATGTTCATCTCGCCCTCGAGGATAATGTCGGACTCAGCGAAACCCTTGTCGACGTCACCGTCAACAATCGAGTGAACTGGCAGGATAAACGACTTCTCGCGGATCGCGTCCTGGATCGTGATGATCGAAGGCAGCTCTTTGTACTCGACCTTCACCTTGTCAGCCGCGGCTGTCGCGATCTCATGGGTCTCGGCGACGACCATACCAATAGGCTGGCCGACGCACAGAACCTTTCCGTCAGCGAAGCATTCCTCATCCTTGAGAACTGGACCAATCTTGTTCGTTCCGAGCCGCTCCGTCTTGAAGATTGACGCGTCAAAGAAGCGATGAACGCCCTCCATTGCGAGAGCCTCGCTTGCATCAATGCACTTGATCAACCCGTGGGCGATAGTTGAGAGAACTAGAACGGCGTGGAGAGTCCCCGGAGTGTTTGGCAGGTCGTCGGCATACATGGCCTCTCCTGACACCTGCATGTACGCCGACTTGTGCATCAACGGGTCACCAACAGGCCCGCGCTTGGTGGTGGAATCTCCGATCGGCTTGTGATCAGAATTCAGAAGACCGCCACGCTCGATGCCGTAGGTTTGGACGCCAACAGATGCTGGGCGAGACGAATGCACGAACGATTCGCCAGCCGATTCGATCATCTTGTCGATTGCAGGTGCGGCTGGCAGCTTCTTGGCAGCAGTGCTGACCTCGAGTGCATCACTATCCAGCTGCTTCGACACCTTGATGAAGAACTTGTACAAGAAGGACCCGCACAGGCTTTCACGATACCGCGCCATACCACCAGGGACGCCCTCAGGGAGCTGAAAGTCGTTGGCGTAGAGCACATCACATGCGGAGTCGAACGTCGCTGCTGCGAACGGTTTGCTAACCATGAACTGCTCCGTTGTCTGGGCAGCCTTCGTCACAGGAGCCATGCCGCCGTACACGATAGACGCATCAGCGATCGTCCACAGATCCGACTCATCCACAGGTTCCAATAGGACACGAATACCAGCCGTGACAATGCTGATGTCGTCTTCACGGCGCCGCGCTTGCTTGAACGGCAGAACGTACTCCCATTGCTTTGTGAACGGAACGTAGACACTTGTGATCACTTCATCGGGTTCGAGCCCGACCTTGCGATAGGCGAGGAAGAAGTCGCGCACACGCGTGTAACGGGGACCGTTCTCCAGCGACTGGATCTCGATGTACGCGTTCATGGCAGCCAAAAGAGGATTCATGTCCGAGATCGGACTAGCTGTCACGAGGTTGCCGCCGATGCAGGCGACGTTGCGGATGTGCGTGCTAGCGAACCACTTCAGCATCTTGGTGGTCGACGTGAACGCATGCGTCTGATGCTTCGGAAGAGTCTTGCTCAAATCCGCAAGATGCTCCTTGACGTCGGTCAGCGTGACCGCAGCGCCAAACTTAACGCCTTCAAATGCGTCAGCGCCAGCGAAGTGCGTCGTGTTGATCGAGTCCGCACGTGTAACACCCTCGATAGCGACGAGCTCGGGAACGCGACTCACATTGATGAGATGCATGTACTTGAAGTTCTTGAACTTGGTCTCGATCCCCATTTCGGTGTTGCCCACCGAGATCTTGGCGTCGTTAAACTCGCTCTTGAGTTCAAGCAACTGCGTGAGTGACACAGGCGAGAACCAACGCACGTTCTTGCCCTCAATCTGAAGGAACTCAGGGGACTGGCCCTTGGAGATCAGCTCCTCTGGGAACTCCATCGCCTTGGCCTTCTCTGTCAGTTGGGCTGGAGTCTTGCTGTCGGCGAGTTGACCATCCCAGCGCTTGGCCAGTGCTCGGATCTTGCTCGACGAGCAGCTTGTCACCTCGCGTGGTCCACCCTCCGCGCCGTGCAGGTCTTCGATGTCGACGCTGTCGCCGCTCGCTTGCTTATTGGGGCATCCCACACAGTCACCCTTGCAGTGCGACTCGAGCGCGTCAACGCCAAAGCTCTTGGCAGCATCCAAGATCGGTCGGTACCCCGTGCACCGGCACAGATTGCCGTCCAGGTTGTGCTCAATGTCCTCCATCGTAAGCGGCGTGCCGGTCTCGCGCTGCTTGACCATCGAGTACAGCGCCATGACGAAGCCGGGTGTGCAGAAGCCGCACTGCGACCCGTGCGACTCGGCGAGCGCTTGCTGGACGGCGTGCAGGTCGGTCGACTCGCCGCCGGGCCCAAGGATCGCGCCGATCCCCTCCACCGTCGTGACGGCACACGCGTCCATCGCGCACAGCGGCGCGAGGCACGAGTTGACTGACAGGTGACGCACCTGGCGCGTGCGCAGGTCGAACTTGGACACCGTAACGGTGCAGGCGCCACAGCCGCCTTCTCCGCAGCCGAGCTTGGTGCCTGTGAGCCCCAGGTCGAGGCGCAGGAACTGCAGCAGCGTCATCTCTGGGCGTACTTGCTTCTCGGGCACCTGCACGCGACGACCGTTCACGTACAGCACGAGGTCGCGGCGCACGCCCGCGGGTCCCACGGCCACCACGCGCTCCAGCACCTCCTCCCCCGGCGGCGGACGCGGAGCCATCGCTGCTTCTTGCGTTCACTATGAAGTCGGGGCGGGTGGTCTTTCCTCGAGGGCGAAACTTGGAGAATGGGCATGGTGCTGGGTGGGCAACCAAGGGTCCCTTTTTCGACTTGGTGTTTGTATGAGCCGTGAATGCAAGCGGGCAGGCGTGAATGCAAAGGATTCCCCAAACACCTCAGCGGGTTGCCGAGCGAGTTGGCACAAACACGTTTTGAAAAAAGGGTTGAGGTGGCTGGAAGTGCTGAGGGAATGGTTTGCGTACGAACCGTCTTTGGGAGGTCATTTTGGATATGCACCCTGTTTTGATATTTTAGGGCTTGAAGGGGGATGCACCAGCGGAACTTGTGCTGACGCAGGGCGACGTCACCGTTTGGTGTGGTTTGCATTCAGCCGGATCAGACCCGTCGAGTTGAACCCGACCCGAATCGCGCAGGCCCACAACAACAATCTCTCACAAAGTGGCACAGCAACATTGGTTGGGATCCCGCGACGGCGTTCGGCAGCGAGGGAAATGCTCGCACAGCTGTACGCCCAGTAGAAAAACACTCCGGCGGTCGACCTACAAGGTGGCGCGGCTGTTAAGTGCCTGCCACGTTGCGGACCCTGCCAGCCGAGTCCTGGCGCAGCGCATCGACGCTTCCCGGCGGGACGCCTCCACTGCGGCCATCCACACACATGGCACAACGCTGGGTCGTTATTGGACCAAGTTCACACGAATAGCCAAGAAGATGGGTTGGTGCTTGATCAGAGTTGACAGTCACATTGACGGAAATTCACTAGACTTGATTGAAGACGCATACGCATGCAATTCTCTACCATAAAGAGCTCTCTCGGTCTCGGATAGTGTTACGCGCACGACTCGTAGGTGCCGGCGCCAAAGTCCTGCGTCCAGTAGTGCTTGTACGTGGTGGAGGAACTGTAGGCGTAGCCCATGCCAAAGTGCGTGTACTTGGCGTTCAGTAGGTTCTTGCGGTGCCCGGACGAGTTCATCCAGGCCTTGACCACCGCCGTGACGTCCACCTGGCCCGCCGCCACGTTCTCTGCGATAGCCGTGTACTTGTAGCCCTTGGCGGTGATCCGCTTCGCCATGGTGGATCCATCCGAGCCAGTGTGGCTCATGTAGTTGTTGCTGGCCATGTCGTTCGAGTGGCCCTGCGCCGATGACTGCAGCTTGCTGTTGGTGCACAGCGCGGCGACACCGACCTTGGCGCGCTCAGCATTGACGGCCGCCAGCATCTTCGCCTGCATGGAAGTTCCTGTCGTCGTAGATGCTGGCGTCTTGGTCGTTGAGGTCGGTGCCTTGGTCGTGGATGCCGGCGTCTTCGTCGTGTATGTCGGCGTAGTCGTCGTTTGAGCCGCGGGACTGGCAGTCGTCTTGGCAGGAGTAGTGGTTGTCGTCGACGTCGAGCCAGCGCATACCTCCGACGAGCTGGTGCCAAAGTCTTGGGTCCAGTAGTGCTTGTACGTGCTCGAGGCGCTGTAGGCGTAGCCCGTGCCGAACTGTGTGTAGTCGGCGTTCATGATGTTGGCCTTGTGGCCCTCCGAGTTCATCCACGACTTCATGACGGCTGTCACGTCCACCTGACCAGCCGCCACGTTCTCCGCGAGCGCCGACCAGGAGTAACTCTCCGCGTTGATGCGCTGCGCCATGGTCGAGCCGTCCGAGCCGGTGTGGCTCATGTAGTTTTTGCTGGCCATGTCATCCGAGTGCCGTTGAGCGGCGGCCTGCAGCTTGGTGCTGGTACAAAGAGCGCTCAAGCCGGCCTTGGCGCGCTCTGCATTCACCGCAGCCAGCATCAGCGCCGTAAAGTCGTCGCTCTGTGTGTACGTCTGCAGCATGCGCTCCCCTGTGGGCACGACCACCGTCGAGTTGTCGCTGCTGGCCGCCAGCAACCTGACCCGCGCTGCAACCTTGGATTGCGCCTGCGGATCGATCAGACCATCGCTTCGAATGCTGCCGGCACTCGCGACTGCCGCCATGAAGACCGTCGCAGTCGCAGCCATGAGCACGGCAGCACATTTGCGCGGACGGGAAGGGATGCTCATTGTTTTTGACGAGGAGGCTGCACGTTGCGGTGGAGATCGAATTGTGCAATGGCCGCGTCGAGAGTGGCAGCGTTCACTACACTAGTCGAGTGTTGCCGCGCCGGTTTCTGTGGAGGAGAGAGAGGCGTCATAGCGGTCGATGGACGAATGCGGTCGCTCGGCATTGCCAGCCGATCGCTCCCCATTCACGCTGAATAAATCATGTTGCACATGAATCGGTGCGGAAATGATATTTCTGACTGGTTGTCGGCACTTGTTGCCCTCTGGACAGCAGATGGGAAATGTGTCCTTATCTGGGCTCACAGGTGATCCGGGATATTAATAAGTGTACTCCTACATCAAATTATGCGTGACATTATGCTAAAGAGGGTTTAATTTCGATGGTCTCGTTTCAGACGGAAGCGCTACCAACGGGATCGCTTGTGGTGCACCGTGCATTGCCGAAATGCATTTGGTTCGGCGGAGCGATCCGATCCACGGCACATACTTCTCGTGTGTGGCTGTGCCGTTCCTGCTGGGCACGAGGTACGATCTATGGCTCGCGGAATGTGCTCGCAGCGCTTTCGTGGTGTGGATTCGCTCCTGTTCCAAGCTCGCACGAGCGACGCTATTCGCAAGCCATCACGAAGGCTGCGATGTATTGTAGTGCGGCTCGAACGTCTCTTGGGTCCGCCACATCCACGAGTATGCAGGATGTCGCCGCTGCTCATTGTGTGCGTACGCCTTGCCTTTACTGACTGCGGTGCCGCTTCGAACAGAAAATCTCGCCGGATTGCTTATCAGTGTAGTTAGATTAGTTAGTTGAACATTGATTTACTGATTTATTGATTTTTCCACCAGCAATAATTAGGTGTTAAGAGATTCAAGGAACAACCGGTCCGAACTTATCGAAGCTAAATAAGTACATATGAAATGTATCATATGCAACACAGAACATCAGAGCGCAGCCATCGAATGGAAGGCCTCCTTCTCGCCAAGCGTCTGCATCGCATGTGGACTGCAGACCACTGGTCAGCGGCACTCCGGCATGACCCGTTTGTTTAACTACAGAACAATCAAGCAGCTGTCGTCGTTCAGCTGTCGTGGGAAGAGCGCGCGGGTTCCAAACAGCATGGAGATCGTTGTGAGTGGCTACCGTCGAAGCGCACCCTGCATGGGGCACCGGCCGGTCGCACGCCACTTGCAGCTGTCTCCGAGTCTTATGACGCGCGACCGCATGGAGGAACAGATCGCCGCGCCAAACACGCCAGGCATGATATTACTGAGTGCCATACGCCTCGCGCTTTTGTCAAATTTGATCGTCGAAGTTCTCAACGATTCGCTTTGATCGAGAGGCTCCGACGCGTGGCAGGCGATCATGGCAATGCCCTGATATCGCTCGGTTGTTTCGCGTTTTTCTTCTACGTCTTCGCTTGGCAGTGCCTCTTGGTTTATGCAGCAGGTTACATCAACGGATACATGTCGTTGGGCCTTTTGCTTTTGCAGTCACTTGTAAAGCATGTGCCGCCCACAATGACACATGAATGCCCCCACCAACGCCACTTCCTCACAGCACTGTTCGGTACCGATTATAATAGGCTTGATCACCGTCATCGATCGGCATGACTCGAGCAATGAGTCCACAAGCAGACTAAAGTCCGACCTCGCTGGCCCATTCGGCGCTGAATCAGACCGTTTACGCGAGCCCAGCTGCCTGCCGCGCATAGTCGCCATCCCACTCTCGAACGCTCGCCGTAAGCTGGTTTCTATTGCGAAGCCGCGCGCGTGGAAACCAGCTGGTGCGGGAGATCGTTCAACGCGTCCTCTTCCACACACGCGCAATCCTGCTGGTGCCGCGGTTCACAACTGCAAACGGCCGCCGCCCAGGCGTTTCAATAATGAACAATCGTCGCGGGGAGGGGGCATGCCTCTGTCCCATCCCGCATGTCTGGAGGGAGAGTACGCGAACGAGAGTGGCTCTGGGCAATGGCAGGCGGATCGCTGCGCTGCGCTGGCCACTCCGCTCACCATTTCCGGATTCGCCACCGACTGAGCACCGCGTCCTCCTCTTTCAACGAACACCATGTTCTTCTCGCGTGCCTCGACCATTGCCATCGCGCTCTTTGCGCTTGTTGCCACCTCGACGGAGGCCGCGAGCCTTCGCCGCCGGCTCGGCGCGACTTACTCGGCCGACTCGGCTGACTGGAAGCAGGCCATGCTTACCGCCGTCAACGAGCAGCGCGCCAACAACGGCCTGTCGGCGCTCTGCCTCAACAGCAAGCTCACGACGGCGGCCCAGGGTCAC
>JAADYF010000016.1:0-77534 GCA_023338175.1 Phytopythium delawarense
ACGTCGTCACAATCTGCATCGTCCGCCAGTTCCAGTGCAGCCCGTACTTGCCCGTGAGCGTGAGCGTCACCACCAGCACGGCGCTGCCCAAGATCCCGCTCAGGCTCAGGTTGAAGCTCGTGGCGTGGACCCAGTAGGACGCCATCGGGTCGGCGGCGACAAAGCTGAAGCCGCCATTTGATTCCGATAATAAATCGATGAAGCGCGCCTGCAAACAGGCAACGTCGTGCTATCCTCGCTCACTTTTTGCCCTTCTTCTTCCCGCCGCCCTTCTTGCCCTTCTTCTCTGACTCGCTTGCCTTGCGCTTCTCCTCCTTCCGTGCTCGGAACGCTTTGTACGCAACTTGGATGATGCGCGCCGCGGTATTCTGAGCCTTGAGCTCCTCCTTGCGCAGCGCCTCGAGCTCTAGAAGTCGCTGGCGCTCCTCCCCCTTCTTCTTGATGCTCGTCATCTCTTCCTGCCAGCGCTTTTGGTACGCCTCGAGTCGCTGCGAGTTGGTCGCTTTTTGCTGCTGCAGCGTCTGCAACTGCTGCTGCTTGGTCTGAGTGTCGTGCTGGTACTTGGCCGTCCACTCTGCCAACTCGGCTTGCAGCTGCTCGTGCCGGTCCTTGAGGAACCGCACCGACTCGTCATGCACCCGCGTCTCGGTCGTGCACTTGGCCTGCAGCTCCTTGATGGCGTCGCGCTGTTCTTCCAGCAACTGGTGGTACATGCGCGAGGTGCTGCTGCGCTTGGCCTTGGCCTCGTTCCTGGCGTAGCGGATGTCGATCTGCGTCTTGGACTTGACGGCCAGGATCTGCTCCTTGAGCTGCAGGATGGATACCTTGTGCTCCGCCACTTCCTTCTGGTGCTCCATCTTTTCTCTCGCGAGCTCCGCACCTAAGCGCTTGACTTCCTCGACAGCCTCGCGCTCCTTCTTGAGGATCTCGTGCGCCTTCTCCTGCGTGCTCTTGCCCTCTGCCACAAACGCCAGCAGCGTCTCGAACGTGCCGTGCTTCTTGATCTCGCTGAGCGTCTGGCTCAGCAGCTCCATGACCGCCTCGCGCTCTTGCTGAATCTTCATGAGGTTGCCCGCCAGGTTGGGGTTCTCCTTGAGGTTGCGACACAGGCTCTTTGTGGACTCGCGCAGCTGTCGACTCACCTCCTGGATCTCGCGCTGGTTGTCCTTGAACTTGGACTTGTTGGCGAGTCCCTTCAGCACCGCGCGCTGCGCGATCAGCTTCTCGTAGCGCGCCTCGAGCTGTCGCTGGTCCTGGATGATGCGCGAGATCTCCTCGCCCACGACCTGTGACAGCTCCTCCCGGTGCTGCAGGATGTCGGGCGTGACGCTGCCCAGGAAGCCCAACTTCTCCAGCGTCTCCTCCAGCACGCCGCACGCGCGCAGCGTCTCGGTCGGCGCCAGTTTGAGCGCCATCGCCGCCTGCTCCTCGGTCAGTCAGTCAGTCAGTCAGTCGTTCGGTCGGTCACTTACTCCTGCTTGAAGCGACGGCCGCCCCGCGTCGTTTCGACGTCTGCTGACACGTACCGTGATGCTTTAAAATAGAAGCTCGCGACTTGTCAAGGGATCAATTGAATCAGTTTGGAAAGGGTACTATTTATAGAGACAGCTGAAAGATCGAATCGTTGGATTCTTGCATTCCATTATGAATAGGTTTATACAGGTGGATCTTTATCAGGTTTGTATATTTGTCTGTATGTTCTCGGACCAACTTGAAGTCATCGATCGTATCAATTGTTGGCGACAGAAAACTGAAGGTGAAGATCCGGGAGGTGTCAATTGGACATTGTCATGACTCGCCAAGCGTGCGGTCCCTGCCACGCTACTGGCCGTCAATGGCAAGCTACTGGCCGCTGGGCTTGCTCTTCTCGTTGGACGCGCGGATGGCGGCCTCGAGGTCGTCCCACTTCTCCTTGCTCACGGCGTTGAACATGTTGAACTCGCCGGCGTTGGACACCGTCTCGCCACCATCGAAGCGGATGATCTCGCCGTTGAGCCAGCTCGCGTAGTCGCTCGTCATGTACGTAGCCAGGTTCGCCAGCTCGTCCACCTCGCCGAAGCGCCCGAGCGGGTTGTTGCTGCGCATCACCTCCGTGAACGCGCCGGACGGGTCCAGCCGGTCGAACGCACCCTTGGTCTTGATCGGCCCGGGCGCGATGCCCACGAAGCGAATGCCGTACTTGCCCCACTCGGACGCGAGCGACTTGATCATGGCCTGCTCAGTCGTCAACCAGAAGTACTAGTCAGCTTAGAGCACGCATGGCACCGTCAAAGGCGCCAAGGACGTACGCTAACGCCGGCCTTGGCGGCGGCGGAAGGCACGACGAAGCCTGAGCCCGTCTCGGCGTAGGTCGTGGTGATGTTCAGGAAGACGCCGCCGCGCTCCTGCTGGATGAGGCGCTTGCCCACGTCCAGCGTCACGTTGGCCGTTCCCTTGAGCACAATGTCGACGATCGTGCCGAAGCCCTTGGCGTTCAGGCGCTCGAACGGCGAGATGAAGTTGCCCGCGCTGCTCCGTCCGCACACCGTCAGCTCGTCAGCTCTCCATCCACACATCGAGATGCAGCCACCCCAGCAACGTACGCGTTGTTGATCACGATCGTGGGGATGCCCGCTCGCTCGTCCAGCTCGTCGAGCGCCGCGCGCACCTGCTCGGGGTCGCGCACGTCGCCCTGCAGCGGGATGACCTCGTGGCCCGTGAGCTCCTGGATCTCCTTGGCCGCCACGTCCACGACGCCGCGCTTGCGGCTCATGATGGCCACCGTCGCGCCCAGGTCCGAGAGCTTGGTCGCAATGCCCTTGCCGAGGCCCGTGCCACCGCCCGTCACCAGCGCCACCTTGCCCTCGAATGTGCCCTTGGGCAGCATCGTCGCGTGCACCGGCACCGTCCGCCCGTGGCCCTGCGCGCCGCCCGCCTTGGACGTCTTGCCGCGCACCAGCCGCGGCGCCAGCGCGCGTCCTCGACTCGTCAGCATCACCACGCGCATCGTCGTGTAGTTACGATCTGCCAGTCGGTCGGGCGCGCGGTCGGTCTCTCGGGAAGTGATCGCGAGCTGGAATCTGCGGTCATGATTGCCTCGTCAGCATCGGCACGCGCATCCGCCGTGTGGACGTGCTTGATTATAAAGATGTTCTTAACTCTAACCGTATTCGACCAAACGAAACGACGTTTTGACCCCCCTCCGATCAACGGCCGAGCAACGTTTCGTTTCGTTTGCTTACAAATGTCAAGTGTTGCGCTTGGCCACGACGTTTCGGAAACGTCGGCCATTTCGGGGATGATGATTGGCCAATGGCCAGTTATCTCTGATTCTTGAGCGAATCACCGTTCGCGGAAGTGTCGTGAATAACGCACTGTGCGTGTATTTGTTCTCTAAAGGACATGGAAACGTCTTAGTAGCGTTAGAAACGATTTGGAAATAGCTTAGAAAAGGGAACAGAGTGATGGTCATTTTGAGTTGGATTTTGTATGTGATGGTCGTTTGCGTGAAATAGAAACGGATAGAATCGGATAGAAACAGATAGAGCTGTCGTTTCCTTTTACCGGTGTTGTACCGGAGGTGTCCTTGGAAGAATCCCGGTATTAAATACCGCTCCGGTGAAACGGAAGCGATCGGTATACCGATATATACCGACACAAAGAAGTTGAAGTACGGTACCCATGGGATCTTGCCCAGTCGCACGCAACGCGTATTTTGCATTCGTTGAACCGGAATAGAAGCCTGTTCACAAGATGCAAATCGCACAACTTATTATGGACTATAAAGCGGAGCTCCACAACCCGACACCTTCGGACTCGCCGCCACCGCGCTGTGTGCCCCCCGCTCCGTGACGAATACGCTGGGCTTCAAGCGCTTGGGCCCCTTCACACACCCGACCGTGGCTCCGTGACCACGTCCTCCCGGTCGTCTCCAAGACCAGTGGTCTCCGGACTTTTCAAACGCTCGAAAGTTCCGTGGAATCCACGGAAAGAGGCGGGAGGCAACGGTCACGCGCGAGTCGCCAGCGGGCATGCGCAGCGGCGACAAGCGGTCGACGGGCGCCATCTACCCGGCCTTTGCGATGGATATGCGCGTGGTGCGGCTATATCGAGGCTTCGACTGGGGGAGGAAGGTGGTGTGTGGGTGCTGACGGTCTGGACGGCTGCTTGTAGGTGGGCAAGGACGACGGCGGCGCGCTGGCGGTTCACCCGCTCCACATGCTGGCGATCGACTCGGACCAGCGAGACATTGCCGACGACGCGTGCTGTGGAGACGCCCCATGGGACCCCAGCACACCGTCGGACGCGTTGTCGTCACGATCTCCAGTGCGAGTGGACGCGCTCTTCTCGGCGATCGCGAACGACTCGTTCTTCGAGCTCATGGCCTCGCAGCATCTGACGTTGTCGTCTCCAAGCGGGTCCGAGTCGGACCTCTCGTCCGTCGGAAGTCCGAGCAGCAGCGTCTTCCCCGCAACAGACACTAGCAGTGGTGCGACGGCCTGCAGCTACGACTTGGTGGAGTTCGACGTGGATGTCAACCGCTACGTCGACAGCTTCGGCAAGACGCTGCTGCACCACGCGTGTCGCTTCGGCAACTTGCAGATCGCGCGGTGTCTGCTCTTCCACGGAGCGAGCGCATCGGCGCAGTGTCCGCACGGCCGCACCGCGTTCCACGACGCCGTCTCGTCACGCAGTGAGCACACACTGGAGCTGCTGCGGCTATTGTACGAGCACGAGCCTGCCGGGATGGCTGTCGTCGATGTGAACGGCGGACATGTGCTGCATCTCGCCGCCATTCACGGCTGCCTGGATGTGATTCAGTGGTGTGCATCGCTTCGTCGAGACAGTAGCAACGACAAACTCTCGGTTGCTGCAGAGGCACCAAATGTGTTGAGCTCTCCCGACCCCCGACTCGAGTCCCACAATGAGTTGCCGCTGGCCATCACGTCTTTTGGCGGACGCAATATGCTGCACTACGCAGCCTACAATGGGCGTCTCGAGGTGCTGAAGTGGCTGCTTGAAGGCCCCGACAACGATCGCGTAGACGAGTTCGATGTCGGCGCGATGGATGCCAATGGACACTCGCTGCTTCACTTCGCAGCAATGGGCGGACACCTCGACGTCTGTCAATGGCTCGTGTTGGACGCTCCAGGGCGGAAGAACATCGCGATCAACGCTAGGAACTGCGAGGGTAAGCGAGCTGTCGACCTGGCGAAGCACGATCTCATCCAGCAGTTCCTGGCGATCGTGGGCAGGGTCCCCCACCCTCCGTCAGCGTTGCGGTGCATCGGCGCTGACCACTCCTCACTGGGAATCACGTGGAAGATCGAGCAGGACGGTGACGAGCGACTGCACGCAGTCCTCGCGCCGACGCAGGTGAGCATCGAGTACTGCCGGAGACCAATCGGGATGTCGTACGCAGCAGGGGCCAGCGTCCTGGCGATGCTCATGACAGCGGCGCGCTCGCAGAACCTCCTGCGATGGGAGCATGTCGACTTGGCGATTCCTTCGGCGGCGACCGAGTACTGGCTGCCTGGACTGGAAGAAGCCACCGAGTATCTCGTGCGCATGAGGTCGATGAACCGGAACGGGTACAGCGAGTACTCTTACCCGAGCGTTTCCGGCGGCTTCTCGACCACCGCGCACAGTATCACGTCGTTGGCAGTGCAGATGCGGCTCGCACGAACTCTTCATCACGTGCCGTTCGTTGGTGACTTGAGATTCGAGCTCCTCGAAGGCCGGTCACTCGCAGCGCTGCTTCCCTCGCGACGAGGATCGCTCTCCAATAGCCTGCCACCCCCGGGATACCCGCTTTCTCCGCGGCGGTACACGAGCTCGACTGCACCGGACGCTGGGCAGTACTACTGCGTCGTCTCCGTTGAACTGCCAGGCCGAGGGTATCTTCTACCGGCATCATCGCTGGAGAAGGCGACGCCACCCCGGCGACGCACCGTCCCGATGAGTTTTGCGTCTCGACACGACGCTTCGCCACCTCTGTCGCCTTCGGCCTCTGCGACGCCTTTAGCCCCTTCGATCTGGCGGGAGCTGTACTGCGTCCAGTCACGCCCGGCCGGCGTTCAAGAGTCGATGGTGTGCGCTGGGAGCTCGTTCGCCGCCCGCCACCCGGAGTTTGGCTTCGCAACGACCTTCCGAGTGCCTGATCCGTCGCTGGCGATCGTGCGGATAGAGATCCGCTGCGAGACCAGACGATCGGACTGCTGCGTTGGTGTTGCCAAGTTGCGGATGGTTGATCTTGTGCGCGGGTTGCCGCTGAAGACGCGGTGGGTGACACTGGAGCCGCCAGCGGTGGATCTATCAAGGAGCGCGGCCATAGTCGACTGCGGCCATGTGCTGATGCGAACGCTGTTTCTCACCGATGGTGCCTCCGAGGCTGGCACTCATGCAGCGCTCGCCAGCGCCAGCTTTTTCCGTCAGCGCACATCCTTCAGCGAACCAAGTCAACCAATCAGTCACACCACCGATGGCAAAGGCATAAGCTCCACGACGAACCCGCTTGAAGGTTCAGCGTCACACTTTCACACTCCTCAAGGCTCCGTCGCGCTGGACGAGTTTGGATTCCGCGTGGTCGACCCGAAGCTCCAGTTCGTTCGCGGCAAGTGGCAATACCGCGATGATGTCACGTCGCACAAGACGTATGCCTGCTACGAACAGCTTCGTGTGTTGATGGACCGACAGCAAGCGCGCAAATGGAAGCGTCTTCGAGCCTCCTTGGTCGCTCTCGATAGCGCTTCTGGCGGCGAAAGCGACAGTGACGACGCTGCTGCTTGCTCTGCCATCTTCGAGAACACTGCTGGATTCGCCGAGAGTGAGGCAACCTCGGCTTCGGAGCATCGACGATCCTTCAGGAAGGAGTTCCAGGCAATTGCGTGGCAAGGCTTCCCGTCCGACCACCGCACTGGCATCTACTCGCGCCTCGCAATGAGGAAGCGTCGCTTGCACTCCCTCGACTACTATGCGTCCCTGGTTGAAAAAGCAGCAAAGGTGACGATAGACGCAGCATCAGCTGATCAACCAAGCAGCAGGGGTGAAGCTACTGACCTCGAGAAGCCTCCGCTTGGTGGTGGAGAAATGTCCCCGACAACGAGAGCGAAACTTCTTGCGGCGAAGAAGCAGATCCGCGCCGACCTGCAGCGAACCTTCGCAGGCAACCAGAGCTGGATCAACACGTCCGAGGGCCAGCAAGCGCTTGCTCGCGTGCTGGAGGCGTACGCGGTGCACAACGCTGCGGTCGGATACTGCCAGTCCATGACTTTCATCGTTGGCCGCCTGCTTTGCCTGTTCCATCACTACCGCCACCGTCAAGCACCGAATGTGGTTCATCACCAGCGTATCCACCCACTTCCTGCCAGCTCAGGCGATCTGCACCTGGCAACTCGCCAGAAGTCCGCGGTTGATGAGGTGGAAGAGGAGGCCTTCTGGGTGGCGGTCGTGCTGTTCGACGACATGTTCCCCACATACTTCACGAACGGCATGAGCGGACTGCAAGCCGACGCCAGCGTACTTGAGGAGCTGGTGCGCACGCGGCTTCCTCAGCTCAGTCGGCACTTCAAGCGACTCCAGGTTCCGCATGTCGGCTTGCTGCTCGCGAGCCACTGGCTGCTTCCTGTCTTCTGCGCTGGATTCCCGACGCACACGACCTTCCGCATGCTAGACGTGCTTCTCCAGGAAGGCTCGTCCGTCATTTTCCCCATCGCCATTGCGCTACTGCGCATCTCGCAGCCGGAGCTTCTAGCCGAGCACATCGACTACATGCACGTCTTCCGCGCTCTCAAGGCTCGCGACCAGCGGCTGCACGACGCGGCACTCTTGATGGAAGTTGCGCTCGATGAGTTTCAGCTTCTGCCACCATCAAGGATTGCCACGCTCCGGGATCGGTTCGCTTGGAAGAGAGAATCCCCCACTGAAGACATTCGTTAGTGAAAACCAGCAACACGGAGAGTTGTGAGCATCCACGCAGTCCGTATTGATGTCGTTACGACGTCCGAGTCACGCTCGTGGCAGCTTGAATGGCGGCTTCGATCTGCGCCTCCCGGCACTCGTGGTTGGCCTTGCGCCGCGAGAGCAACTCAGCGGCAGCAGCGTCCGCTCCACGGGCCGAGTCGATCTTCTTCAGCAACTTCTTCATCACGTATGCGGTCTCATGTGGATCCGAGACCCACACGGTCGTGGCAGCTTCTCGTGAACGCGTATCATTTCCTGAAGATGGGAGCACAAATCGTCTAGCGGTGAGATGGAGAGAGCAGCAGCTGTTGTCGTTGACGTATCCCTCACCTGTGCGCGTGAACCGATCCCCCACATGAAGACACTCGGTAGCCTGGATAATGCTCTGCACGAGCAAGAGGTAGCACGTCACACGGCATGAGCATGATGAGCACTGCCGTCCGTGGTCAACAAGGTGAAAAGAGACGTACCAGTTCTTCTCCCTGCATCTCCTTGGGCAGGAACCGGAACACGTACTTCTGCAGCGCCTGGATGCCGAGCGCCTTGTTGCCAATATCAACCCACACGTCGTTGCCTCCGTTGAAGGCGCAGAAGGGCACCGAGAACCCCTTGAGCTCGTGCTGTAGCGTCAGGCAGATCTCCTCCAGGTTCTCGTACGACAATCGCTTCTCCGACAGGTTAATGATGCCGATCGCGCGCTCCTTTCGCAGGATGCGAGTCGGCAGGTGCAGCACCTCGGTCATCTCCTGCAGGACGCGCTCGGCCGCGTCCAGCAGAGCCGTGACGTCGCTGTCCGGCCAGCGCTCGCCTCGCCAGACCTTCCAGTGCTTGCCCTCGATCTCGCGCAGACCGACCTTGCCTGTCTCCTCGTGCTGGTACGTCTCGAGCAAGTAGTTGCACTCGCCGCCCATGACGAGGAAGCGCGCTCGCTGCGCAGGCGTGAGGTCCTCGAGCGCTTCGAGGATGCCGCGCAGACGCGCCTCGTACTTCTCGGGCGAGCCAGGATACCCCGCGGCCGTGACGAGCGACACGACAAGCCCGCGGTGCAGCAGCCCGACGATGACGTGCACCATCTGCGACGTCTTGCTGATAGTGCCGCCGTCCTCGTAGATGGTGTCGTCCGCGTCGAACGTGACGAGCTTGAGGTCGCCCGCGATGGCGTTGATGGTCGCCAGGTTGAGCACGTGTCGGATCTCCTTGAACGTTGGCGGCACCCGCTTGCGCGCCAGAAAGTGCTTGCTCGCGTCGTACTCCTTGGCGGCGCGCGTCAGGTCCACGGGCACGAAGATGCGCTTGATGCTCGGCAGCAGGCGCTTCAGGTCGCTGCCCTCCGGGTCGCGCACGTGGTCGGCGATCATGCGGTCGAAGACGCCGAAGACCTCGAGCACCGACAGGTGCAGCCCCGAGGACACGTCCAGCGGCTTCATGATCCACTCGCGGATCACCTCGATCATCGGGTCCTCCTCCTTCAGCATGGCCGTCGCGGAAGCGCACCCGTCAGTACGATGATGGCTTCCTTCTTGCGCGTCCAATGTGAAAATGCGGCAACAATGGAACGAGGGCAAGCGGAAACTCAGCGTCACTCTTCCGAGAACTTACTAAAGTCATATTTGAGAAATGTCACTGTAGAGAGTGACAGGCACTCGCGTGGCGACATCATCTCATGGGAGTGACATCAAAGCACATCCGCCATACACTAAAACGGGGAGTGACGTTGCGCGCATTCACCCGAACGTCACAATGACGCTGAATGTGAGCTGAATGTGAACTGAATGCGCATGCGTGGTGCTTTGCATTCGCGTTCGCATTCAGTCGACCACTATGTGAGTCAGCCGCCAATGCATGGCTCCAGCCACGACGCACCGCTATCAGCAGCTTCCTCCGGTCAGGATGCACCGCGTCAGACGCGCAGGTCGGCGAAGAAGAGGTCGAGCTTGGCGGCGAGCGGCACGAACGCGTCCGGGTTGAGGTAGCACGCGAGCGCGGCCAGCGCCTCGAGGAACTCGGCGAACGTCAGCAGCGGCGGCGGCGGTGGCTGACCAGCAGCGAAGGCAGACGCGGCCATCGCCTCGCGCTCCGGCTCGTCCGCCGGGGAGCTCGAGGGTGAGCCATCCCCCGCAGTCGACGCGCTGAAGTGGATACTCTCGCGGTCGAGCTGCAGCACCTGCGCCAGCACGTGCTGGATGTCGTCCAGGTTGACCAGGTTGTCGCGGAACAGGTCCAGGTGCTTGCAGCAGCTCACGAGCCCGTCCACCGACAGCATGCGCGCGCCGCCGCGGACGCTCCTGGTCGTCGAGGGTGTGGAGGGTGTGGAGGGTGTGGAGGAACCCGCGTCCTCCCGGGCGGCAAAGTGCGTGTAGACGCCCAGCAGCTTCTTCAAGTGCACCGAGAAGACGGCGCGGCAGTCGCTCGAGAGCAGCAGCGGGCGGAACAGGTTGCTCTTCTCCTTCTCCTGCATGGCGTTCGGCAGCACGACCTCTTCTAGGCAGCGCCGCATGCGCTGCGCGAGCGTTAGCCCGGTGACTGCAGAGGCGCTCGCGCCTTTCAAGACCCGCAGGCTCACGAACGGGCTGCGCACGATGTGCACCAGCGCCTCGACGAACTCGGCCGGCGTCATCTCGCTCGGGTTGTCGTCGCTCAAGCTGCCGCTCTCCTCGTACGCCGTGGTGACCATGAAGTGGCTCGGCAGGCGCTGCACGGTCGCGGCCTCGACGGACGCGGCCACTTCGCTGTTCACGTACTCGAACACCTGCTGGATGAACTCGTACGGGAACGACCGCGCCGTGCCGAACATCTTACAGTCCTTGAGGAACGTGTGGAACTCCTGCAGCGACATGGACATGGCGATCTTGCGGAAGAACCGGCCCTCGTCGCTCAGGCCACGCGCAGGCGGAGAAGAGGATGTCCCGCTTGTGTCTCCAGCGGTGGCGACGTCAATGCTGGCGTAGAAGCGGTAGACGTGCCGCAGCGACTCGTAGTGCTCCTGCAGCACCAGCTCGACCTCGGCCAGTTCCGCCTCGACCAGTGCACGCTGCTCCGCGTCAGGAGCAGGAGGTGTCCACGCCGTGTCACTCGCGGCGACGCCGGCGTCCATGCGCGTGAACACTTGGGCGAGCTTGTCGACGTGCAGCGTGGTCAGCATGAACTTCTCGCGCCACATGCGGCGGTCGACAAGCTCGATAGGCGCCAAGCCCTCCGGGTTCTGCTGCACACGGCCGCGATGCACGAGCAAGCGCAGCGCGTCGTCTTGCACGCGGCGCTGGAGGCACTCCCATGTGCGCATCGCGATGCTGCGCTTGGAGCACGCGTATTGGACCGAGTGTACGGCGTTCTGCAGCGCGATATTGGCGCGCGCGAGCAGTTGCGGAGGGGACGTCACGTCGGGCGTCAGCTTGGTGCTCTCCTGGATCTCGAACGGGTTGCGCAGCTCCGTCCACTGGTCGCGGATCGACTCCCACACACGCCTGGCATCCTCCAACGCGGCTCGCGCCTCCTGCCACGGCGACACGACTGGGAATGCGCTGAGAGTGGCAGTTCTGCCTGGTGCGTTCGTCGAGGTTGGCGAAGCAGCGACATCCATGCTGGAATGCTCGCACAAGAGGAAGCTGAACAGGCAGAAGACGAGGTCGCTGTCCTTGTCGCCGTAGGCAAGCGACCCGAGCAACGGCGGGCACGGAGGGTTGAGCTGCTGTGTTAGCGCAGAGAACAAGTCCTCGTCACCTGCAAGTGGCGTGAGAGGCACATTGGCCGCCGCCGAAGAGCCTCGGCGGTCAGGTGCCAGTCGAAGCATGGCGATGGACCCGCTATCCATCGCGTCGCCGTTCTTCTGGGCCTGGAGCACGAGAATGCGGTAGACAATGTGGCGCAGCACGTAGTTGCGGTGCATGTCCGACGATAAGTTCTGGATGAAGCCAGCCGGCGAACTCACGTAGTAGCTCCGGAACGTCTCGCACTGCGCGAGCTGGAAGTTGATCCAGCGCAGCACCAGCGCGTCCGGCGGCAGCGAAAGCAGATCCGCGAGCTCCTCGCCCTTGGCCAGCAGCAGCGACACGTCCACGAACTCGTCGGGGGCAACGGCGCCGAGCATGTTCTGCAGGTGGTCGCACTGGCAGTCGACGAGAGTAAAGCACAGCGTCGCCCACTGATTCGAGATCTCCTGCAGCTTCCGCTCTCGGCTGTTGCGCACTCGGAGCTCGAGCTGGCCCAGCAACTCCTCCAGCGACAGCGCATGCCGCTTCGAGTAGTCCATGTGTTCGCGGTGCGAGCGAGCCTCGGCCTTGGCGCTTTCGATCTGTCCGTGCAGTCGCACCAGCAGTTCCTGGAGCTCGACTCGACCCTCGCGGTGCTGCTGGATTTGTTCGTGAGCCTTCCGCACGCGCTCCGTAGCAGCGAAGGCACTCCATGCGCGGAAGATTCGCAGCAGGCGTTGCTTGCTCCACCGCCCGCTTGTCTTGTTGAACAGCACCCGAGTGTACTTCTTGCGGATCACGAGCTTCTTCCAGTCCACCAGCGTCTGCTTGAGCACGAGACATGCCCAGCGTTGGGCTAGTCGGTCCACCATTTGCTCGTGGCTGCGCAGCCGCGACACCATGAACGCGTACAACTCGTCCAGCTTGTGCCTGGGACCAAGCGCGAAGGACAGGTTAGCGCTTCTCAAGCCAGGGGTTGCCGCATTCAACTAGTGCCTTACACTTCGTCCTGCACGAGGCTCTTCTCGGCGAGCGCCTGCTTCAGCTCGGTGAAGAACGTGGACCGCGAGAGACCTGTCCATGCTGCAGCTTGGAGGCTGCAGTCGACGGCGGCGGAGGCATCGGAGCCGACTTCCAGGCGCTGCGGTGGGTGTTGCGCGTACGTTGCAAGCTCGAGCTCCTGTCGGATGGACGTCAGCAGCGGCTCAAAGCGAGCGAACTTGCCCCCGACTTTGGTCAGCACGTCCAGGACAACGGCCGTGCGTATCGCGTTGGGGGAGCCAAGGTGATCCGACGAGTGCAGCGCCTTGAGGAACTCGTACTCGAACTGCTCCGCTGTGGACGCGAGCAGGGAGCAAGGTCAGATGCCCGGCCGCCGCCAGTCTGGCGCGTGTTGAGCGCACCTTCAGACGGGAAGTGGCGCGTCTCGACGGCGCACTTGGCCTGCCAGACCTCGACATTCGCTTGGCGCTGCTCCCGATCGCGAACAAGCCAAGACACGGCCGCGTCGCCTACTCTGCTTAGCACGGGCTCTGCGTGTTCACGCCGAGGAGGCGGCGCGGCGACAGGAGAAGATCCGCCCTGTGGTTCTCGATGAGGTGTCGCCATCGCTTGCAATCGTGTGCACCAAGGGTCGGGAAGCCTCGAATAGACATCATCACCAACTTCGAGTTGCGTGTTCGTTCGTGGCATGTCCACGACAAGACCTGTCGGTCAATCAGCAACCTACGAGAACTCTCTGGCGGCATCACTCGCGTCGGTTCCTGCCAGCAACAAGCTCTCCATCATCCGCACGAGCTGGCTGCAGTCCACGGTCACCGAGTCCATGACGACCTCGGAAAAGGCTCGCAGCTCGTGCTTGGGCGGCGCACGGGACGAAGAGAAGTGGCTCGGCACGAACCGCCCACACATCTGCACGATGGTCGCGCCGGCGCCGATCGGCGCGCGGTCGGTGGTCGGGCGGATGATGCACCAGCCCGTCTCGTCCGAGTGCATGCCCGCGAACGCGCCTTCTCCGTCGTACAGCGTCCGCCAGACGAGCACGGTGCGCTCGGCTTCTCGGTATCTGCGCATGACCATGCGTCCGGTCAGCGGGGTGGCGGCTGCTGGCGCCTGCGACCGGTGGTTGACGCGGAACTTGGTGGCGAGCATGTTGCTCGGGTCCTCCACCCCGTGGTAGAACTGCCGCTGCTCCTGCCGCGCGTGGAAGAAGTAGTTGACGGGCCACAGCGTCAGCCGTGCCTCGTGGAACGGCTGCGAGATGAGATCCGTGCCCGCGCACTCCCAGTACTCGCTCTCGCTCTCGGCGTCCCACTTGGCCCACGGGTGATGTGTCGTCACCGCCTCCTCCTTGTCCAAGTCCAGCCCGCACTCTTGGAACACGCCGTCCGTCAGCGCGTACATGACGTCCAGCTCCTTCAGGTACGTCTCGAACAGCAGCGTGTCGGCGAGCTCGAGGCGCGTCGGACTGCCGCCGTGAGGACCCACGGCGTCGCTCTTGGGCTCGTCTACCCGCATACGCTTGAGCACGTTGAACAACTCGCGGATGACGCGGCTCTGGCCCTCCACGCGCCGCCGCAGCGCCTCGTTCAGCGCCTCCGCCGCGAGTCGCTGCTCCATCTGCAGGTTGGCGAGCCCTCTCCACCTGGGGAAGGACAGCGCCGCCGCCGCTACTGCAGAGCCGCGACGGCGACGCGCCAAGCGCTGCTGCAGCTGCGCCAGCGCCGCCGATAACTCGCCCTCCTGGCGCAGAAGCAGCGCCAGCTCCGCCTTGGCGCGCGCGTTGTAGGCGCGGCGGCGCTTGGCGGCCAGCGCGCGCTCCCGCTCTCGCTTGTCGGCGAGCGACGGCGCGTCGGACGCCCCGGAAGAGGACGCAGAGGCGGAGGGGGAGGGCGAGGACGAGGTGTTGAGCAGCAGCTGCGTAGGGTCCTCGCCGTCGTGCAGCAGCAGCGGCGCGTCCATGGCGGGCAGAGGCGTCATTGTCGAGGTCTCCATGATAATGGTCAGGCACCAAGTTTCTGGATGTGTATAATGTACTATACAGCATAAGAACATACATGAAGAGAGCATGTTTCATGCAGCGACTATCGCTCGCCATCCTCGCTGCTGCCATCCATCACACCGCAGCAGCGAACGCTCGGATTGCTGGATGCCTCTGTGACACATGTGTAGGCACGATGGGCGCTATGAAGCTGCACCAGTTCGCTCCGACAGAGCGCAGATACTCGTAGCTTTCGTAGATGCCAACGACCACTGCAGGGTTGGCGATTCACATCGTCAAGAAGCCGCCGCGACGAATGATGCCGACAGTTGCCTTGGTGGTTCACTCCTAGCTGTTCTAGACCAAAATGGACCCTGCGCCGACTTCCCGAGTGGATTTTCGCACGCGATGGCCTCGCCTCAGTCGTCGATCTATTACTTCGCAGAGACCAACGGTGTCCCTCGTCAACCTCAGTCTTGGTCGCCGTTGCCATCGTTGTGAGGCCGAATCGCTCGCCCACGTGCTCACTTCCCTACTTGATCTCAAGACCGCAACAGCTGCTCAGGATCTCGCCAGCGCCCAGCAACCCAAGCGCGCTGACGCGACGGCTTCACTGATCGGTGGCGCCGCCAAGCATGAACACGCGCGCCTTTGTTCTCGCGATCCTTTCACCGCTCAGCATCGGCGCGGTGGTGATTGCGCACTGGTGGATGAAAGCACACTCTTCAACCGATACCGGCTCTCCCACTGATGTCACCGCGGACGCAGGCGCGGCGTCGTCTGCGGACAACGAAAGGCTCATCGTGGAGGCCTTCAACGGACCCATACACACCGAAGATGCTACCGGCGACGAAGAAGCACCAACCATCATGAAGTGTGGCTTTATCAGCGAACAAGATCATGCTGACCCCACGACAAAGCAACCAAGCTCGTTTTCCCCGAGTGAAGACGTCGGCACGGACACTGACTCGTGTATGTCCCCCACTGCCGCCACTGCGACTGCCGAAGCCTCTGCAGCAGAACATACTGGGTTGCTTGCTATCGATTCATGCCATTGTCAACTCACTGAGCGAGGAACGTCCGAGCTCACGACTACCGCCAGACCGGAAGAAGATAAGTGTGAGCCCGAGTTGGAATGCGATGCTGTTGCCTCCACCAAACCAGTCGACGGATGTGATGCCTCGTCGGCAATCCAATCGGACGCAATCGCTCTAGCGCACCGACTCGTGCCGCCTACAACCTCGACCGGTCGAATTGAGTGCGAACCAACCCTGCCGGTCGCCGTCACCTCCAGCATCCAGTGGTACCGCTACCAAGCACTCAAGAACCGCTTCAAGGCTGTCGCGATCGACTTCATCGTCAATTCTGCTTCGTCCCGCACACAAGTGGTTGACAACAACGACAAAGGCCTGAACGCCAACAAAGTCAACGCTCTCATTGGTGCGTACAAGCGTCTCGCTCGCTGCCCCTCCTTTATGGTGGAAGAGCGGGCGGTGGGGCTAGAGCGGGGGCAACACCATGAACCAGTGAACGCCGCTGCGCTGCGACTTGTTCGCCTTGCTATCGAAGTGCCCGAGACTGCGATGGGGATGACACGGTCGATGATATCCACAGCATCCACAAGGAAGGTCGAAGGCCACCTCAACAAGGCCAATGTGCTCGAGTTGTTCCGCCTTACACCTGAGCAGCTGGCTGGCGCATCCTTCTCCACCTTCCAGGGTATCGACGTGGCTGTGCTAAGCCTCTTGGAGCTGCGCGCGCTCCTCCATGCCTTTGAGTCGTGCAAAGTTGGAGGCGGTACTGCTACAGGCGTGGGAACTGACGCTGGCGAGTGGCATCGGAGACTGAAGTCGGCCGTCAGCGGCGCCAAGCGACAGTTCGACACGCACCGACGACGCTCTTTGCACGCCGAGGGACGGTGCTGTGGGTCACTTGACGTCACCACGGAGCAGTCAACGTGCGCGTTCCGGCGGGTCTTTGATCACGTTCTCCCGCTGTATGAGCCACAAGTGAAGGCCGCCATCATTACCAAGTACGTCGACGCCGAGGTTGGGACGCACTAGACTCTCGAATACACTGGGGAACATTTCATACTGGCGAGGCGGGACAGCTCCCAACAGGGAGTTGATGCTGTAGAATGAACAAGGGCAAATGCATTCACAGACCTTTCACACGAACTGAAAGCGGTTCGCTTTCGCTATTTTCATCTCGTTCTGACGCCGTTCGGGGTCCGGACGCCCTCTCGACTCTCGCAACGGACCGCCAAAGAGGCACCTCCACCACTTCGAACGACCTCGCGTCTCGGCTGCAAGCATGGCAACCAACTCGCCGGCATCTGTTGCTCATGGCGACAGCAGCAGCAAGCGGACGGGGATCGGCTTCTTTGAGAGCATGAACCCTCTCGAACTGCTGCGCGCGTCCAAGACGCTCACGCCTCGCGAGTTTCTGCGCGACTTCTACACGCAACGCGGGCTGCTCGACAAGCTCAAGGACGTGGACGCGCTTGTCGCGACCTACGGCCACCAGATGCGCGCGCTATACGCGGAGCTCGACAAGAAGTACGTCTCTGCTGAATGCCCCCAACGACGGTTGGCGCACTCTCATCAATCTTCTTCCTCTCGATGTGCTGCAGATATGGCACAGACTTTGCTGCCCACCCGCCTCCCGTAACGGAAGAAGTTCGAGCTAGTGAGCCCGTTGCTGCTGTCGTGACGACGCCCAAGGCTGCCGCAAAGCCACCCGTGAACAAGAGTACGCAGCTATCCATATCTATCTCTATGCATCGGAATGCGACCTGACCGTCGTGGTGTGGATGCACTTCCGATGCAAAGTCGTGCTGCTGGGCAACTCGGGTGTGGGCAAGACGAACCTGCTCAGCCGGCTGCACAAGGGCGAGTTCAGCTCCGAGTTCGCGTCCACTATCGGCGTCGAGTTCCTCACGCACACCATGAAGGTCGGCGGTGTCGACGTCAAGGCACAGATTTGGGACACGGCCGGACAGGAGCGCTTCCACGCCATGATGACGACCTACTACCGCAAGGCCGTCGGCGCGCTTCTCATCTTTGACGTTGGGGACCGCGCGAGCCTCACGGGCATCGAGAAGTGGCTCGACCAGTTGCTCAACGTTGCTGAGCCAGGGCTGCACGCCGTGCTCGTGGGCAACAAGTGCGACCTCGAGGGCGACAAGCGCAAGGTGTCGGCTGAAGAAGCGCGCCAGTTCGCGGCCGCGAGGCACATGCCGTACATCGAGACGTCGGCCAAGACGGGGCTCAACGTGGAGCAGGCCTTCCAGGGTCTGATCGAGGCCGTGTACAGGGCGACGACGCCGCCATCGGCACCGGCACTCGCAACGGTGGAGCTGTCCTCGACAGCTGCGGCCAAGGAGAGCAGCAGCTCGTCGTTCTTTGACTGCAACTTCGTCTAGGCCGGCGTTCGAGGCTCGAGCGTATCACTACTTGGCGACTTGGCCTGCATATTCCACGACACTCTTCTCTGGCAATCGCAGTTTCGATTTACATGGGTCGAAGTGGACAATGCCGATGCGTTTGATTCCTATCGCACTGTCGAGAGGCTGGCCGCACAGTGCTCGGCGAAAGCCATGAGCTCGGCAAGCTGCTCAAACGTCTCGGGACTGCCGACGCGATCGTGTATCTTGGTGGAGCAGACCATCTCCACGTGCTGGTGCGATCACAGCAATCGAAAGCATTGAAATCAGTCTACCGATCTCGTCTTGGCAACGTCACTGTGCTTACTTCCAAGAGCACGCGCTTCATCTCCGAGTAGCGCTGCTCCAGGGCTGTTAGCAGTCCGCACGAGTGTTAGCACTCCTCGATACCATCATGAGACGGACACGACAGAGGTTATAGCGTTATAGTGACTTGCCTCGCACTTGGCGTAGCTCGACTCGCAGAGACTGCGCCAGCTCCACCCTCTTTTGAGCGGATGGCGCCACAACTGAGCGTGGTGACAACGGTCTGCTGTGTCCCCCGTGAGGATCCGACCGAGCAGTTAGCGATGTGTCGTCATCTGGTGGGGGTCGAGCATCGCTCGTCGAGTGGAAGCAGTGGAAGCTTCCAGCAGAGCTCTGACGAGACCGTGCCGAAGTGTTCACGATTGTCTCGGCCGACGTTACTGGTCGCCGAGGGATATACTCGCGCATCCTCCCCTCCCTCTCGAACTGCGCCTCTGTCCTTCTCAGTGCCGACTGCAGCGCGCGCATCTCGAGTGTGTCCATGAGCTGCGGGACATATCGCTCGCCGTCCACCGCCTCTTCCTCTTGCAGCTCCTTCTCCTGCCGCGCAACCTCCTCGGCGATCCAGGCGTCCTCCTCGTCCAGTTCCTCGTCCTCGCCTTGCTGCTCACTGCTCGAATCACGCGGACTCAGGCTCTCCGGACCTACTGGGACGTCCACCAACTCCGTGTCCACTTCATCTTGATCCTCAGGGCCTATCATGGCGCCTGTCAGCGTCTCCAGCAGTCCACGACGTCGATCGTCGTCGATCCCTCTTCAAGCTGGTGCCAGGAATAGGAGGCTGCTCCGCTGGAGCGCTCAAGTTGAAGTGGCTTGTTGATGTCACTATTTCAAAACACAGACACAACCCTCATCTAGCAACGTCATGCCATCAAAGTTTCCAAAAGAGGGGCGAGCAGCTCGCCCGTCAATCACATGCTCACAGCATAGACATGCAGGTGCGGCACTTGGCGGCGATGGCGGCGCGCCAGGCGGCTCCCCGCGCGCTGGCGGCGGCTGCGAGGCCCGCGATAGCGCGGGGGGCAGTTGCGGAGCAGTTCTCGGTGCGGTCGGCCGCTTTCCCGGCGGCGTTAGGCGCGTTCCCGCTCGATCGGCGCCAGTTCTCCACCAGCGATGATGTGGCGCCGGCGGTCCCGGTTGAGCTCTCGGACGGCGTCGGACAGCTCACAGGTGCGGCGCTGACAGGTGGTGGCGGTAGGATACTGCGTGTTGAGGTGCTCACTGGGATCTGGCGCGTCGTCGTTGCGTCGGATAGACGCGGCGGCGGCGGTGGTTGGGACGGCGACGAGCGCCGACTCGTGGGCACTGGTGCAGGGCGTGCAGGCGGCGCTGGAGGCGGTGCACACGACCACGGGGCTGCCGTGGTGGGCGACGCTGATGGTGCGTTGACGCGGAAGCGATACGACTGTCCGGATAGCCTGACAAAAGTGCTCGTTGCTTTCTTTCGGCGAGCGCAGCTCTCGGGTGTCGGGCTGCGCGCCACGCTGTTCCCGTTCTACGTGTACCAGATCCGCGCGACGCAGCGGTTCGTTGGCCCCTTGCTGGGCTCTTACCCTGGGTTGACGTGGCGGCTGACATTGCGTACGCTGTGGACAGGTTGATGCAGGCCCGGCCGGACTTCTCCAAGCTGTACTCAGCGTTCAAGTACGCGAGGACCTTCTTGGTACGATCTGTCTCCTTGCATTCAACCGACTGGACGGTTGTCGCTAACACCGCTCACTCTTGTCCGAAGCCTCCGAACGACCGCATGGGTCATCTGGACGCTATTTTGCTCGGTCGCAAGGGCGTGAAGGTGCGTTTGGGAGCGGTTTGTGCTGGAGGGACAGACAGGTCACCTGACACCTCTCCATCGCGTCTGCTACCCTCAGGCGGTGATGAAGAAGTACAACACGCGTCCTGTGCAGACCGTGCTGGGCACCATCGCGTACATCCCCATGTTCATGGTCGTGGCGTACAGCGCGCGCGACATGATCCGGTCGGGCAACTTTGAAGGCTTGGACATGGGCGGATTCCTCTACTGGCAGAACCTCAAGGAGGCCGACGGCACGTACGTGCTGCCCGCGCTCGCCGTCGGCTCGACGTACCTGAACCTGGAGCTTTCCGTGCGCAACAAGAGCGCGCTATGGACGACAATCCTGCAAGGCGGCCAGTACCTGACGCTGCTGGCGCTGCCCGTCGTGTCGTCGATCCCGCAGGGCATCTTCTTCTACTGGCTTGGCTCGTCCTGGGCGTCCATGGCGCAGACCGTGGCCATGAACGACAACACCTTCCGCAAGAGCATCGGTCTTAAGCCGCGCATCGCCGCGCCTTCACCGGCCGCTGCAGGCGTCGAAGCAAGTGCTGTCACGGACGACGACAGCAGCAAGTCGCCGTCAGGAAGCAAACCGTGAGTCCGAGACTCTTGATGACGACACGATCGGATGACGACGGTCCATGTACCAGCCGCAGGCGAGAAGGATCCGAGTCGTGAATAGGCAAGAAACGAGTGACGATGGTTTCGGAAGGCGAGAAACGAGCGATGATGGAGCTGTTGACGCCTTCGTCTGTGTCGTCGAGCGCAAATGTATCCATCGCGCCACTTTGGACCGGATTTTCACGAGCTGTGACGTGGTTTCACTTCACAAGCGAATGATTGTTTCCATCAGCTTTATCGAACGCATACACTATCCAAGTCAAGAATCGACTCTCGCTTGTCGCATGTTTACGACAATAACTCGCCTGCAATGTCATCCGAAGGTCGCTCGAACCAATGCCATAACCCACATGGGGAGCGCCACCACAGTCTCAATTCCGCCGACCTCGGCCCAAGACGCCCCACTTCCTCCCCAGCTCCCTGTACAGCCGTCTCCGTCGCCGCTGTGCATTCCTGACTATTCTATGGCTCCGCACTCGACGGCCGAGGCGGCGCCGTCGCCGACCAGCGGCGAGTCGCGCGCTGGCGTCGACAAGAAGGCGGAGCGAGCGGCCGCGACACACCTCGTGGTGCTGCAGCACGGACTGCTCGGCAGCGAGAGCGACCTGGAGCACCTGGAGCGGCTGCTGGCGCTGCACCTGCGCGCCGACGGCGTGTACGTGCACTGCGGGCAGAGCAACGCCGAGAAGTTCTTCCAGACGTGCGACGGCGTGGACCAGGGCGGCGAGCGGCTCGCGAACGAGATCCAGGCGCTGGCCGCCGACATGCCCAGCCTGCGCAGGTTCTCCATGGTCGGACACTCGCTCGGCGGGCTGTACAACCGCTACTGCATCGGCGTGCTGTACGCGCGCGGCTTCTTCAAGGACGTCGAGCCAGTGGTGCGTGGCGCCGCCATCGCTGACAACGTTGGTGCTGCGGTGAAGAAGCGGATGCTGACGCTCATGATGTGTGCTTAGAACTTTGTGACGCTCGCGACGCCGCATCTGGGGATCCGCCGCCCGCGCCGCGGCTCGTTCAACTTCATCTGGAACGTCGTGTCGCCCAAGGTCTTGAGCAGGACCGGACAGCAGCTGCACCTCGTCGACGAGCCTACGGAGCTGTCAGTAGCGTTGAGCAAGCCAGCAGACATCTACCCTGGCAAGACGGGCTCTCCAGCGTGGACAGACATGAAGGGTAAGCTGTTGATGGCCAAGGGAGACGAGCATGAGCAACTGTTCCAGCAGCACTACTGCGTGTTGGATGGCGGCAAGCTCCGAGTCTTCAACTGTGACGAGTACGCCGAGTCCGACTCGGTCGACAGCATCAGAAGCAAGTTCGAAGTCGACCTCGCTCACGCTCACGTGACGCTGATCCTCCCTGCGGAGGAGCACCTGTCGTCTGGTCGCCGTCGCCGATCTCGAGGCGGCAGTTTCTCCAGCATCTTTAGCTTTGGCCATGCGGCGGAATCGAATCGCGGGTCGGATGCGAGGGAGCACCGCAACTTTGACATGCGCATCGAGTGCCCCGGAGGAAATGCTGGCAGTTGTACGCTGCGTATCTCCGAGAACTCGCTCCTCCATGACTGGAGGTGGATCGTCGCACTGAGCAACACCTGCCACGGCATGGGCTGCAAGACAAGCGGCTCTACAACTCAAGACGACGTGCAAAAGACACAGCCGCCTGTGCTTCTGAGCTGCATGGTGCGAGGACAGTTCATGCAGGCGCTGCAGATGTTCAAGGTGCGCTCGCTGTACGCCAACGTCTTCTTCGATCTCCAAGTGCCATACTCTGGCGCGGCCATCCGCGCATACAACCCGTATCGAGTGGACGTGGAGCCCATCGTGACGTCTCCAGCGTACCGCCACATTACGCTGGCGTCGGTGCACAACGCGACGCCCCTGCGCGACACAACTCCGAAGATCCTAAAGGAGCTCACCCGCAACTACGTGCTGTCTACGATGCAGATGTCGTCGCCAGGTTCATCCCCTCCGAGCTCGAGCCGGTCGGCTGGCGACGTAAGCGAAGACCACCGCCACTCGATAGGCTCACAGGGCAAGTCAACTTCCGTGCCGGCCTCTATGGTGACTCCGCCTACCAGCGCGGGCAGCATTTGGCCATCTCGTCGACGGAACACATCCGACTCGACGCATCCCAGATCTCCATCCAAGACTTCCGGTGCTGAAGCGGAGACGGCCCGGCCGGAGCCGTTCGTCGCCGGGGACGTGATCGTCGACCAGGTATGGCACGCCTACGCGTCGGACCCGGAACAAGACGTGCTGCGCGGCATGCTGCTGTCCATCCAAAGCGTCGGCTGGCGGCGGATGGAGACGCTCTTCAGCAGCGCACTGGCCCACGAGAAGATCATCGCCAAGCGCGCCAAGCCGGCCAAGCCGCTCGACTCGGGCCTTGACGTCGCGCACCACGTGGTGGACACGTTCGTGCTCTGACACGGCCTGCAAGTTGAGTGATTTATAGGAGAGAACGGTCTAAGACGCAGTAGTCAGAGCCTCAGTCTCATGATCTATCTTCAACTGCAACTGGTGGTCCTTTGCATGGTATGAATCCCAACTCGACTGCTACCCCCACACAGATGCCCTCCCTTGGTCGAAAGTGGTCGATCTCAGGCTGTCTGCATCATGAAGGCAGGTCCATCCATCAGCTTTGCGCAGCTTCGGTTCAAGTTGTGGAGTGTTGCAGGATCACGTTGACGTTGGCACTCGACTGACGACCACCGAGTCTGCTGACTTAAGTACGACATCACATTTGGTGTGGTGTACACCATGAGCGCCGAACCCAGACGGATCTTTTCATCCTCGCCTGGTAATCGCCGATAAGAACCCAACAGGCGACACCAGACGTCAAGGGCGGCCGCCAGCACCAACCCGGCGCGTCGACCACGACCGGAGGCAGGCGAGCGGAACGGCGCCGGAAACCAGCTGCTCCGGCAGATCCAGCCAGCCCTACAGTGACGCACTCTCTTCCGCTGTCGGTGCCTGTAGCATCAACTGGTACGGAAACCCTCGACGTAGTGCTTTGTATCGACTCGCGGTCTCACTGCGCTTCACTATCAGATCCTCGTGTTGTTGGCGGCCAATGGCGGACTCATCGTCGTCCGTCTCGGGGCTGTGCGCCATGCTCGGCTGCTGCTTCCAGCCGCCGCTCGAGCCGGCCATGGCGGACGAGCACGCGCCTTTAGCGTCTCGGCAGGGGTCGGGCGATGTCGTGGCGCGCGGGCTGAGCTACATGCAGCGCAAGAGCGTCGAGCAGCGTGAAGACTCTGGCAACGACCACGTGCTGTCCGGGTATCAGTCGCCGCCGCGATGGGTCGAGGACGCGCTGGTGGAGGCCTGCGCGAGCTGCAGCGCGCAGTTCGACCTGCTGACGCGCAAGCACCACTGCCGCGGCTGCGGACTCGTCTTCTGCGGCGCGTGCTCGTCGCAGACGGATCGCGTCGTCAAGTTCGGGCTGTTGGAGCCCGTGCGGCTGTGCAACGCGTGCGCGGGTGACGCGCGGACTGAGAACGCCTTCTACGAGACGCACCTGCCGCTGCTCGAGGCCGGCGAGCTCCTGAGCAAGTACGGGCTGCTGCGCAAGCGCGTCGTGCTCTTCCGCTTCGTGCGCGCCAAGAACCTCTTCCAGTACCAGAAGGTGGACGCCGACACTCGCCAGGGACGCGGAGACATCAAGGCCATCCCGCTGGATGCCGTCACGGACGTGCGTGCCGTGGCGCCAGACAAGGACAACGCCGACCTGGGCTTCGTGCTGCTCGTGGGCGACCAGGAGCACCGCTTCGACGCCAGCTCGGCGCTCAAGCGCCAGCAGTGGCTCGACGCCATCCGAGGCGCGCGCGCCGTGCGCGAGGCCATGCTGGCGGCCGAGCGGGACAAGCGCGCCAAGCAGGCCGAGCTAGAGAACGAGGAGGTGCGCCGCATGTCGGAGAGCCTGCAGCGCATGGAGGAGCGCAAGGCCTCGTTTCACGAAGACCGCATGCGCCGCCGCGCCGAGAAGCGCGAGTCGCTGCGCGCCAAGTACAATCTGGCCTCCACTGCCGCCGTCTAGCGCCCGGGCGGGCTCCCCGTGTCGTCTCCCCACTGGTTCGCGCGCTCGTCATTAGTGCGCGCCACGGGGAGACCGGCCACGCAGCCAACCAATTCGCGTACGCCACCAAGGCGCTAGTTATCAATTTATAAGCTCTTTGCAGTCGTCAAGGTGGTCAAGAGAGAGCTCCCGCATTTGCAGTCCTAGCGTGGCGGTCATTGAGTGTGAGAGAGCTGTCTGATGGCGCTCGATGCGATACGCTACCGTCTGAAGTAAACCCTTGGCATGCTTGCTCGCGGCGTGGCTTTGCTGCCGTCTCACCTCGCCTCGCCGGTCGCTAGAGCAATCTCGACGAAGGATTACCGCTCGCTGACGCCCTTGAGGCGACCATCGATCCTGTGAAGCAGCATGAGAACTGCACTGCCATGCAAGACCAAGGCAAGCAGTGCCAATGACAGGAAGTCCTGCATCATGGCGCTTCGAGGCAGCCCAATGCGAGTCATACGACCCTCGATCTGTTCTATGACGCTCAAGGTGACTGGGGTCCTCGGCGGACCACCCTCGGCTTGAGGCGGGGGCGGAGGAGACGCAGAGGCGCTGTCAAACATCAGGACGATCTGATCGAGCGAGTGTGACTGTCGACCGCTTCAGACTTGCATAATTGGCGGCCCTGGCTCAATCCTGGACTGCCTTCGCGGCGCTCCTTCACCTCCGATCCAAGTGTGAACACTCTCGCTGGTTCGTTGTGCGAGTGCAAATGCAGCAAGGTGCTGTACGAAGCCGATGCTTCTCTCACCCCTTCTTGAATCGCCGGACGCTTGGAAACCCGAGCATGGACATTGACGAAGGCCACCACACCGCCACACGGTCGTCCCAACAGGTGGTGTGGCGCTCACGTAGACACACCGCGGGACGCGCTCGGTGCGTCACGAACGCGGTTGGCGCGCCGCCATTACGTGTGTCGGGCCGCTCGTCCTCGTAATCGCCGCACGATATTGCCCCTCGGCACTCGAGCCGCAATCATCCGGTCGCGTCTAGCACACGGAGGGTAAACTTGGCGCCTGATTGCTCCACGCGCTCCTCTCCCTTCGCAGTGACGTGTGCGCACCACCCGTCACACACGCAGTTGGCCTTTGGTTGCTCATCAGGCCGCGCACTTCGTCTCAAGTAAGTGCCTTGCACCAAGCACTGCAGACGCCTTGCACGCCGACATCCCTCCCCATCCTGGACGAACACCTGCAGGATGCGAAGGACCTTCCGCCATGGCGATATTCCACTTGGAGAAGGCGGTGCGCATGAGCAAAGCCTCGCCCTTGATGACACACTTGACGCCGTGGTGCAACCATGGCGGGGAAGAGAAACGCGTCGAAAAGCGCGACTTGGCATACTGAAACACCTGCAGAACGGTACAAATGTCGCTTGGCAGGGGAGTGTGCCTTCAACATCCGTACCGTCAACGTCAGTTCACTTGCTACAACCTTGACAAATGTAAGGTGTACGTACATTTTTGTGGTAAATCGGGGAGTCCAGCGTGGTACCGCCGTGGTGCGACGAGCAGCCTTCCTCCTTCAGTTTTGGCTGTGACGGCGACGCGTTCGTCCCGTTGGAATCTCCGCAAGTCATTGACGCAATGCTGCGAGTGGCTGGCTGGCTTCACGCGACATCCACTGTGGTTGCCGGCCGCTCGAGGATCAAGGCAGCCTTGCAATCGTGGCGCATCCTTTGTCGCCGCCGTGTCATCGCCGTCCTGCTCTCGGATTGTTCGTGGCGCATGTGAGTGTTTGCAGCCGTCGTGAGAGTGACCGGCAGAGTCAAAGACGAGGGACACACCACCCGGGCGTAAGCATCGCACCCCCTCGGCACGAGCAAACATCCACCGGGGCTATCAGATCGCAGTCGGCCGCCCTGCGTGCAGTCGCGCTCGCTCGAGTCTTTGCGGCCGCTCGCCCCGTTGGCATCCTCATTATTCAAGTTGCGGTGTTCATCACAGAACTACAGCACCACAAACAGGTCAACCACACCTCGACAAGGCTTCAGCAGCAGCCAGCAAACAGGACTCACCGCTTTGGTCGACCTCAGCCATTCATGCCGACTGAAAGTGGGGCAACGGATCCCCTTGCTGACGGCCAGCAACCTAGCCAAGCTCCAAACAGAACGTCTTCGGAAGAGATGCGGAGTCCGGCCGCAGTGAGCTATGCTTCGGGTCAGGCCATGATGGCCTACGGTCCACAGGCACTTCACGAAGATATCGCCGCCAAGGTCGAGAGCGCGCTCGGACGTGGGTTTCCGCACATGACGGTGCGCTTCCGGCACGTGTCGCTGACGGCCGACCTCGTGACGGCGCACGACCGCGACGCCGACGAGCTGCCGACGCTGCCCAACCACGTGCTCAAGAAGATCAAGGGCGTCTCGCGCAAGAAGCACTCGGTGCGCAAGCACATCCTGCGCGATGTGACGGGCAGCTTCCGCCCAGGAACGTTGACGCTCGTAATCGGCCAGTCCGGGTCGGGCAAGTCGGCGCTCATGAAGTTGCTCAGCGGGCGGTTCCCCATCGATAAGGAGATCCGCGTTGAAGGCGACATGACGTACAACGGCGTGCCGCGTGAGCAAATCAAGAAGCGCCTGCCACAGTTCGTATCGTACGTGACGCAGACCGACACGCACCTGCCGACACTGACGGTGAAGGAGACGCTCGCGTTCGCCCACGAGTGCTGTGGTGCGGACTTGCCCCCGCGTGCTGAAGAACTGCTGACAAAGGGAACACCCGAAGAGAACGCGGCGGCGCTCGGAGCTGCTCGCAGCATCTTCAAGCACTACACGGACGTTGTGATCCAGGAACTCGGGCTCGAAGACTGCCAGCACACAATTGTGGGCAATGCGCTGCTTCGCGGCGTCTCCGGCGGCGAACGCAAGCGACTCACCACCGGCGAAATGTCGTTCGGACTCAAGTACGTGACGCTCATGGACGAGATCAGCACTGGGCTCGACAGTGCAGCGACCTTCGACATCATCAGCACACAGCGCAGCCTCGCCAAGAAGCTGCGCAAGACCGTCATCATCTCGCTGCTACAGCCGTCGCCTGAGGTGTACGCGCTCTTCGACGACGTCCTCGTTCTCAACGCTGGCGAGGTCATGTTCCACGGCCCGACGGGTGAGGCGGCCAGCTACTTCGCGTCACTGGGCTTCGTCTGTCCGCCAACGCGTGATGTCGCCGACTTCCTGTGCGACCTGGGCACTCCGCAGCAGAAGCAGTACGAAGCTCCTCTGACGCTACCGATCTCAGTCACGAACAACACCATCAGCGCCGACGACAACAAGCGCGAGCGACGCCTTCGACAGCACCCGCAGACGGCGGACGAGTTCGCGGCGTGCTGGGTGCAGTCCGCTCTGTACCAGGAGCTCGAGCGTGAGGCGAACGCCGACCCTGACGTGACCAATTCTGGAGCCAGCACCATCAGCGAAGCCAACGCCATGTTCATGGACCCGGTGCGCGAGTACTACCAGGGCTTCTGGGCCAGCACGTGGACGCTCATCAAGCGGCAGATGCTGCTCACAAAGCGGAACACGGCATTTCTCATGGGCCGTGCGCTGCTGGTCGTGCTCATGGGCTTCGTCTTCTCGAGCCTGTTCTACCAGATGGACTTGGCCAACACGCAGGTGACCATGGGTGTCATCTTCGCGTCTGTGCTCTTCCTCGGTCTTGGACAGGCATCCATGCTCACCAGCTTCTTCAACTCGCGCGCCGTTTTTTACAAGCAGCGCCGCGCCAACTTCTACCGGACGTCAGCTTACGTGCTCGCTTCCTCCGTGAGCCAAATCCCACTCGCGCTGCTTGAGGCTGTCATCTTCGGCTCGGCGGTGTACTGGTTCGCCGGCTTCGTGCACGATGTGGTGCCCTTCATCGTGTTCCTGCTGTCGCTGCTGCTCGTCGTGCTGGTGTTCCTCGCGCTCTTCTTCTTCCTGGCAGCAGTGTCGCCGGATCTCCACATCGCCAAGCCTGCGGCCATGGTCTTCCTCCTGCTCTTCATCCTCTTCGCCGGCTTCATTGTGAGCAAGGATCAGCTCCCCGACTGGCTCATCTGGTTGTACTGGATTGACCCAGTCGCGTGGGCTGTCCGAAGCGCGGTCGTCTCGCAGTACCGCCATCACGAGCTTGACACATGCATGTACGGCGGCGTCGACTACTGCACGAACTACGGCGGACTCACCATGGGCCAGTACGCGCTCAGTCTGTTCGACGTGCCGAGCGACAAGGGCTGGGTCTGGTACGGCATCATCTTCATGCTTGCCAGCTACGTATTCTTCATGGTCCTCGCGTACATCGTGCTCGAATACCATCGGTACGAGCGTCCGGAGCACATTTCACTGTTCAACCACGAGCTGCGCCAGCAGATCGCCGCCGTCGGCAGCGAACAGGAGGAAGAGGAAGCGTACGCACTTGCGACGACTCCGCGATCGTCTGAGACCGACAAGAACAGCGGTAACAACGGCGTCGTGGCGGTTCCGATCCACGACGAAGGCCTCAAGGTGCCGCCTGTCACGGTCGCATTCCGCGATTTGTGGTACACTGTCACCATTCCTGCTGACGGCGAGCAGCCAGCGCACCCAATCGATCTTCTCAAGGGAATCACCGGCTTTGCTCTTCCAGGCACAATCACGGCGCTCATGGGTGCAACTGGAGCTGGCAAGACGACGCTCATGGACGTCGTCGCTGGCCGCAAGACGGGTGGCACCATCAAGGGGTCCGTGCTGCTCAACGGCTTCGAGGCTTCAGATCTTGCGGTGCGTCGCTGCACAGGCTACTGCGAACAAATGGATGTGCACTCGGAGGCGTCGACATTCCGAGAGGCGCTCACATTCAGCGCCTTCTTGCGCCAGAGCGCCGAGGAGCCTCGCGAACAGAAGCTCGCGTCGGTCCAGGAATGTCTCGACTTGCTCGCACTCAACGAGATCGCTGATCAGATCATTCGCGGCAGCAACATGGAGCAGATGAAGCGGCTGACCATCGGCGTAGAGCTCGCGGCGCGTCCAAGCGTGCTGTTCCTTGACGAGCCGACGAGTGGATTGGATGCGCGCTCGGCCAAGGTCATCATGGACGGCGTCCGCAAGGTCGCCGACTCGGGTCGCACCGTCCTGTGCACGATCCACCAGCCGTCGCTCGACGTTTTCTCGCTCTTTGACAACCTGCTGCTTCTCCAGCGCGGAGGCGAGATGGTCTACTTCGGCGAGCTCGGCGAAGGAAGCCGCGGCCTCATCAGCTACTTTGAGGAACTCCCCAACGTCCCGCGCATTCGCCCTGGGTACAACCCCGCCACGTGGATGCTTGAGGTGATTGGTGCTGGTGTCAACAAGCAGCACGCTCAGCGTCAGCAACAGCAGCAACAGCAGCAGCTGGAAGCCGACGACGCCAGCGTGAGCGCCTCCAAGGACGTTGAGTCGCAGGACTTTGCGCGCATCTTCAAGACGAGCGCGGCCAAGCGTGCTCTGGACGAACGCCTTGAGGAGCCGGGCTTGTTCCGTCCATCCGAGACGCTCGAACGCGTTTCGTTTGCGCGCAAGCGCGCCGCGACCAGTGCCACGCAGCTTGGCTTCCTGATGAAGCGCTTCAACGCGGCGTACTGGCGCACGCCTTCGTACAACTGGACGCGGCTGGTGATCGCGCTCTTCCTCGGCCTGCTCTTCGGCCTCGTGTACGTGAGCGCCGAGTACACGACGTACCAGGGCATCAACGGCGGCCTCGGCATGGTGTTCCTCTCAACCATCTTCATCGGCATCGTGTCGTTCATCAGCATCCTGCCGCTGGCGTTCGAGGAGCGCGCGGCGTTCTACCGCGAGCGCGCGTCGCAGACGTACAACACGCTCTGGTTCTTCGTGGCCTTCACGGTCGTCGAGATCCCGTACGTGCTCGTCAGCGCGCTCGTGTTCACGGTGCTCTTCTTCCCCATGGTCGGCTTCACGGGCTTCTCGACGGCCGTCGCCTACTGGCTCACTGTTGCGCTGCACATCCTGTTCCAGGCGTACCTGGGCCAGCTGCTCATCTTTGCGCTGCCGAGCATCGAGGTGGCGGCCATCATCGGCATCCTGTACAACGCGCTGTTCCTCATGGTCTCGGGCTTCAACCCGCCGACGCGGCAGCTCCCGACCGGGTACAAGTGGCTGTTCGACCTCTCCCCGCAGCGCTACGCGTTCGCCACGCTCTCGGCGCTCGTGTTCGGCGACTGCGCCGAGGAGACGGAGCGGGAGATGGCCATGGCGATCGCCCAGGGCGTCCCGATCGACCTGTCGGGCTCACCGCTCGGCTGCCAGATCGTGGAGAACGCGCCGGCGAGCATCGGCCAGGCGCCCGTCAAGGAGTACATCGACGCCGTCTTCAGCATCAAGCACGAGCACATCGCGCAGTACGTGGCGCTCACGCTCGCCATGCTCGTCGTCTTCCGCGTGCTCGCCGTGCTCGCCATGCGCTACATCAACCACCAGCGCCGGTAGTCCCCCCCTAGACGGCCATGCTTGCACATGTAAAACCCACCACATTGATTGAATCCGTTCCGCCGCTCCACTCCCTCCCCATCACAGGGCTTGCGTCGCCGGGTCGGACCTCGCAGGTGAGACCTCCATGTCCCCTGGAAGGCGGTACAACACCCTAACATCCATCCTGCCGCCCGCCATCACCAGGCACCAGCCCAATGTGGATCCAGTATGTCCTGCATCATGCTCGGCCTTTCGCACTTTCTGGACAGGTTGCCTCTGACCTTTCTTGTCGTGAATCACGACGGTTCAAGGTGAGGAAAGGGATCGTGACGTCGGCGCGTCAGATCTGGCACCGGCGCGCCTCGTTGTTGCGCTGAGCACCCCCGAAAAGCGGCCGACATCAAGGAAGACAGGTGGCTGTGCTGCCTCGACGCTGTTCGTCTTTGCTGAAGAGAGTATCGGATCAGAGGAAGTTCCTTGGTCCTGACGAAAGAATGCGAGCCGCTGACGCTGGCAGATACGATTCTGAAGCAGGGAAACCGTCAGGCTGAAGAGGCCGCCGATCTCGTCTCGCGCTGTCGCCAGGATGCACACCACAGCGAGGCGAACGTCCCTGGCCTCAAATGAGCGGCTTTCATAACGAGCGTGCGTGCGTCGGCGTTATTCCGTCGGTTGACATTGCGTTTGCGCACGGAGCTGGTTGAAACTCGAGCGTCAGCGCGCAAGCATCGGCTCGGATTGCGCACAGTCGTTCTTCAAGTCAGAGCACCAAGCAGGGCGGCACTCCGAGCCAATTCACAGGCTCGCGTACAGCTATCTGCCAGAATACATGGACCATAATGGAACGCAGTGAACTGGTACTGTACAGTAATCCCTGCCAAAAGCCCACGTTAGTCACTCTTTGCCTCTGACCAGATCCCACTTGGCGCCAACTGCAAGATCAGCCGACCGTCGGCGGAATTTGGCTTGGATAAAGTATGCGGGCGACGCGCGAGATTGGCGAATCCGCGTGGACCACATGGAGGAACACTTGATGCGGTCAATCCGTCATGTAAACGCCGGCCACCATTTTTCATCTTGAATTTTGTATGTATCCCCCTTTTTCTGGTGTCGCGACCTTTGTTTGGGTTTGACAGGCGCACTTCAAGCCTTTTTCCTGACGCCAGCGCGTCATTTCCCCACTGCCTTCTCCGTCTATTCCCGCAATCTCTCCCATATCTTTGCGTCTATATTCGTAATTTCCAGCAAACTCCGCCCTCGGCACACGCCAACGGAGCTCTTGGCCCCATTTCTGAACTTCCCGCGCCGGAGGAAGGAGAAGGAGACCCGATCGACGCCGTCCGGAGCAGGGAACGAGCCCCCTCACAGCACCACTGCCGCCATGTCGACCTCTCCCGCTTCTTCTTCTTCTTCCTCCTACTCATCGTCCTCATCCGCGGCGACGCTCAGCCTCGGGGTCGACGGCCTCATGCGCCGCAGCGCCAGCACCGAGTGGCGCGACTGGGAGGAGAGCCTGGACGCGCTCAGCTGCGGCGCCGGCGCGCTCGAGATGGACCTCGCGGGCTTCGACCACATGCTGCTCGCCAACGCGGACGAGTTCCTCGAGCCGTTCGTGGACCCGGCCGCCGCGCCGTCGCCCGTGTTCGCCTCGGACAGCGACTTTTACTACGAGCGCGAGCAGGACCTGAGCATGCTCGAGGCCGCGGGCGTCGACACGACCTTCCCGTTCGCCAGCGACGAGGCCATGGCCGCGCGCGAGCCAAAGTACGCCGAGGTGGCGCAGCACACGGAGGCGGTCAGCCGCCACCGCAAGCGCAAGAGCGTCGAGCTGCAGCGCCTGCGCACGGAGGCCGAGCGCCTGGCCAGCCAGAACGTCCAGCTGGAGAAGAAGATCAAGCTGGCCGAGTCCAAGCACGCGGCGTCGGCCGCGCGTCCACAGGCTGTCAAGCGCGAGATCTCGTCCATGCGGAGCGAGCTGGCGGCCAACGAGCAGGCCGAGAAGCTCTTCCGCCGGCGCCACGACATCCTGCACGGCATCCTGGAGGCGTGGAACACGGGCGTGATCGAGGACATGGAGGAGATCGCCGACACGGTCTACGACGACGACGTGACGCTCATCAGCCCGGACTACGCCGAGGGCCTGCGCGGCGTTCAGGCCATCATGGCGCACTGGAACACGCTGCTGGACGTGTTCCCGGACGGCATCATGGAGGAGTACGAGATCCAACGCGAGGGCTCGAGCAGCGACAAGCTCAAGGCCAACTGGGTGTTCAGCGGCACGCAGATCTGCCCGATCCACGGCGTCGAGCCGCGTCACGAGAAGGTCAAGATCAGCGGCACGACCTTCTACACGTTCAAGGGCGACAAGATCCGCCAGTCGGTCATCACGTGGAACTACCGCGAGACGATGCTCAAGCTCATGGGCGTCCAGCCCGCCAAGGCGAGTGACGTGGTGCGGAGCGCGCACGTGGCCGCATGAGCAGCGAGCAGCGGGCGGGGACGACCAGTGTGCAAGTAGAAGGCGTGTAGCAACAACTAAGTTAAGGGCGGGGAAGCGTATTTTATGCGGAAGTCAGGAAGCAATCAAGCTGTTCTTGCTTGCAACTCTCGCGATGGATCCCTACCGGCCACTTGGCTCCTGGTGGCTACGAAGATGGCGACGCCGCGCGCTCGAGCACGTATATCCGCCCGGGGATCGGCTGTCCGCTCTCCTTGCGCACCTCAATGTCCTCGCTGAGCACGATGCCCAAGCCGTTCGCTCGCGACAGGTCCGCAATGTAGCGGTGCGTGTGCTGGAAGCGGCCGGAGCGCGCGAGGCGGAACGGAGCACCGCCGTCTGCGTCCGACTGCTCCAGCGTCTCGATGGAGAAGGCCATCCGGCCGGTGGCAGGCTTGAGCTTGCGACTGCAGAGTTCAAACACCTCCTCGAGCGCGCCGACGTAGATCCACACGTCGGCCGAGACGACCAGATCCAACGCAGCATCGGTGCAGCCCGCGAGGAAGGGCGAGATGTTCGTCGCTGGCAGCAAGAGCAGCACACAAGCACCAGTCGGTCGGTCAGTCCGTCGAGCGATGGCATGTCCACGAGCACACTCTCGCACTGTGAAGGTCGTCGTAGAAGCCCGAGGTGCGTGTCTTGTCGATCATCTGCGGCGAAATGTCCACCTGGAAAGCACCGAACGAACGAAGCTGAGCGCTCCCCAAAGCCTCACACTGAGTGCTACTACATCACAAGCTCGCACCCCGATCATGCGCTTGACGTGCGGCCGGAGCAGGCGGCCGCAGAGTCCCGTGCCGCAGCCGACGTCCGCCACCACCCACGTGGGAATCGCCGAGGCAGCAAACGCCGCCGGATCGAGGCGCTTCAGCGCATCGACGAGCTGCCACGGGACGCGGTACTCGAGATGCGTCACGAGCTTCTCCTCGAACGTGTCGGCGAGCTCGTCGAAGACCTCCCGAACGTACTGGGGCGCCGCACTGACGGCATCTCCCTCGAGCGTCGCCAGCGAGTGCACGGCGCGCACGTGGTCGCTCGGACTGGCAGCGATAACGGCACGATACCCCTCCAGCACGCGCTCGGGCTCCTCTTGGAAGTACACGGTCCTGTGACCACGCATCAATGCGTCGATAGACGGGTGAGGTTGGTTCTGTCTGCTAGACGGCTCGAGAGATGGTAGAGGCGTACCTGAGCACCGTGTGCGCGACCGAGTCGCTGTCGTCGATCATGACGACTCGAAGCATGAAGGTCGCGGCGAAGTACGTCTCCCCTGCACACTCCCAGGACACCGGTGAGTTCCTGATACAACTTGGTCGCCTCCAACTACCACAAGCAAGCGGTGCGCGCACTCAGCATGTGCAGGATGACGGCGAGGTTGAAGTTAGACTTGGTGCACCGCGGACACCGCAGCAGCACCTGCATGAAGCGCGCGGCCGCCGCCAGCAGCTCGCCGCCCTCGAAGAGCGCGGCTGCCTGTTCGCGCATCTGCACGACCTCCGGGTCCGAGCTCGATCGATCGACGCCGTGTTCAGCGTCATTAGCAGTCCACCACGGCGCGTCGGCGGCCGGCTCGTGCGCGGCGTCGGTCAACTGCAGCAGTCCTTGGATCCCCGGAGACGCCTCAACCCTCCCGTCCTCCTGGTCAGACTGAAGCTCTCGCTGCGCATCAAGCAAGAGCAACGCTGAGGTTTCCGTATGAACAACTGCACAGCAGGCGCCACTCACCACTAGCGAGTCGATGCGCTCCGCCTTGACGAGGCTGCCGCTCGCGTCGACCAACGCACAGGACGGCAGTTCCACCACGCCCAGGCGCTTGCACACGTCACGGAAGCGGCTGGTCGGCGTCATACACACGCGAGATCAGTGCACAGCAGCCAAGGATGCCTCCTCACCCACGCGCGACGTACGCAGCGTCGACTGTCGTTGTCTTCCATTGCCCGCCACCCGAAGCCGCCGACTCTCGGTCGTCACCGCTCTCTCGCCGCAGCTCCACGCGCTGCACGAGGCTGCCGGCAGCACCCAGCACCGCGTCTACTCTTGATCTCACTACCCCGTCCGCTGGCCCGCTCCATTCGCTCGTCAGCAGCAGCAGCTGCAGCCCGCGCGGCTCGCCATCCCGCAGCGCATCCATCGCCGCTTGTCAACCCGAATGGTGCGTTGCCATGTAACCCAATCACAACAAACGTACCCCACCTGCCTATTTGGTGTGGCCCACAAGTAGGCAGAGCTAATATTTTGAATTGGAAAACCTAATTTAAAAAAACAAATAACTTCGGTAGCGTCGCCACCAAAGTTATATATGTACTGTAGATGACAGGTACACGTGCTTTCAGTATGGTTCCAAAGCTTGACTACCATGAAGCCAAGCCAATGTAATATAACGGGTTTTCGCCAGCCACTCGGTGATAATAAATTATGCCTTAATCGGTATACACAAATATTTTGCATCAAAATAAGGTGTGTTCATGTTCAAAAAATCATTTTCTGGTGAGGACAACTTATACAATTAAGTCTTACAGTATATAAAAGCTTTATTAATAAAACTCAAACGACTAAACTAGGGCAATAATTGACATTTTTACATATACACCTTCATCAAAGCACGGTCGGATAATTGAAATTGGATCTGTATTCTAATTCGTATTTTAGGATTACACAGAACGCTTGCGATTTAAGAGAATGATGTTTAAAATCGAGGTTTTTCAATGTTAAAAATAAATGACGCCTTAAATCAATTAATACTTATATTTTGCACCAAAACTGGGTGTGTTCATAACAAAAATTTCAAAATGAGGTGGGGGCTAATCTAACGAATTAGTCTTATGCGACGTGAATGAGCGAACCGTAATGTTATATTCACCAAATTAGGGCAAGTACTGAGTTTTCAATAGGGAGATTATTGACAATCTTACCTCAAAACACGGTTGCATTATTTAAGTTGGGTCTATTTGTTTCGTATTTTGGTATTTGAAACCCTTGATAATGAGGTTTTACAGTTATAAAACCTCATTTCAACACGACCACTCGATGGTGGAGAACCGTGATTGAGACCCGCTCGTGCATCACCTGGGTCGCCTCCGCCGCCGCTCCGCCCGCCCGCCCGCCCCTCCTCCGCGCCCTGCACCTCCACCGAGGCCGACAGCGCGCGCGTAGATCCCCGCTCTTCCGGCCCGAATCGGCTGCGTACAAGAGGAGTACCCCCCCCTGGAACCATGGGAGCGACACCGAGCAAGAGCGAGCGCGCCGCCACGGCGTTCCCGGTGCTCGCCACCAGCGCCGCCGCGCCTGTACGTTCTGTCTGTAAGCTGTGGCGGATTCCCAGGCGCTGACGGTGGCTGTGGCGCAGGACTTTGGCCTGGACAGCGCGGACGCGGGCGAGATCCCCGTGTACATGCAGCAGGTGCACGAGATCGAGCGCCAGAGGCAAAAGCTGCCGAACCCGGGCCTGTACGAGAACGCGACGAACGAGCTCAAGGGCCCCGTGTCTCCGGACGCGTTCGACGGCTTCCGCTTCGACTTTACGCGCATCCTGGGCCAGAAGTTCTCGACGTCGCATTCGTTCCTGCTGGGCACGCCCATGATCCCGGGCGGGCTGTACCAGTTCGGCGCCAACGTGGTCGTGGGCGACGCCATGGACCCTTCCACGTTCCTCATGAGCAAGATCACGCCGGACGGCTACCTGGACGCGCGGTGGAACCAGCGGCTGAGCGCCAACTGGAAGCTGCGCGTCAAGTCGCAGCTCAAGGCCGAGGCGCACGGCAGCCAGGTGCTGGCGGACGTGGACTACGCCGGCGAGGACTTTATGTGGAACATGAAGCTGTCCAACGGCCCACTGCTCGGCGTGAGCTACTTCCAGAGCATCACACAGCACCTGGCGCTCGGCGGAGAGGGCTACTACCACGGCAAGCACCGCAAGGTGATCGCGGCGTACTGCGCCAAGTACTCGGCGCCCACGTGGGCGGGCACGGCCACGCTCGGCGCCATGGGCACGCTGCAGCTGCAGTACCTGCGCAAGGTGGGCAACCGCATGCGCTACGGCTCGGAGCTCGTGTACAACCACGCGTCGGGCGAGTCGCAGACGACCGTGGGCGTCGAGGTGGACCTGAACCAGACGCACCTCGTGTCGAGCATCGACCAGACGGGCCGCGTGGCCACGAGCGTCGAGACGCGCGTGCTGCCCAACTTTATGCTCACGCTGTCGGCCGAGGCCTTCCCCGCCAAGGACGACTTCAAGTTTGGCTACGGTGCGCAGATCACCTTCTAGACGAGCGAGTGAGTGGACGAGCGAGAGAGCAAGCGAGAGAGCGAGCGAGAGAGCGAGCACACCAGGAGCAGGTCCGTCCGTCGCGAGCGAGCGAGCGAGCGCGCCGTGGCATCCCGTAAACGAATCCAAACAAAACCCACCAAACAAACTGAGCGGGGGAGGAAGGGCAAGTCTCGTTCACGTCGGCGATCAGGAGTAACCAACCAGCAGTACACGTGGACTGGGCATTGCCTCCGTTGTCCTCTCCTCGCGGGTCCGCTCTGCCTGTGACAATTAGAATGGCCAGTCGTCGGCGGGCTTGCCGTTCGAGCCGCGGTAACCCGACGACGGAGCGTTGCTGTTGCCACCACCACCCGAGTAGCCCGAGCCACTGTCCACATTCCTGTTCGCAACGCCAGTCTGTCAGTCCGTGTCCAATCAGTGAAAGCTGCAGCTAGTTCGATGCGACGTACAGCGGGCCCTCGAGGACCGAGTGGAAGCCGAACAGGCGCGGGAGCGAGTACGTCAGCAGCTCCTGCCATGGTGATCACCATCAACACAACAACGCATCGACATCAGTTATGTCCGCATGCACGCCGAGGCGGCGATGAGATCGATCGCAGTGAAGCCATCGCACCCGGAAGACGCGCGCCTCGCCCGTGTTGAGCGACGCGACGGCCGGCGCCTCGCCCGCGACCTTGAGCAGCACCATGGGGTTGCCGTCCTGGTCGACCACGCGCGACACGTGCAGCTCCTTCTTCTTCGGGTCGTCGTTCGCGTTCATGTTGGTCGAGTGCGAGATGGCCAGCTCCGACACCTTGGCGTCCAGCAGCTCGAGCACCAGCCCGATCTCCGACGGGCTCAGCGAGAAGAACTGCAGCGACAAGCACGACAGACCGTCCGTCAGCACCCCGTCTTCCTCTTTTGCTGGCTTCCAACCGAGACGGAAGCCCGCCCACCGTCTTCTTGCTGTAGTCGTAGCCGCTGTTGGTCGCCTTGGCCCATGACAACATGATGGCTCCCTGCAGCGTCCAAGCCGGATGCGTGAGCACCCACGGCTCCCCAGCCCACCCTTCAAGCGCCTAGCCGTACCGCCCGCTTCGTCTTTAGGTACGTGCCGCTGTTCGAGTACTGCGGCGCATTGGGCGACACCTGGAAGGCCGAGTCGCTCCCGTACGTCGTGAAGCTCGGGTACACGCGCGCCGACGCTGCCCCACACCGCCCAAGGCGCTCGTCAGACCGCTACATCCGCCACAAGACACACAGAAGAGTCGGCTCCAACGTACTGGCGAGCGAGGCAGAGCGCGTGGTCGCGGGCGCGAGGCGCCGCGCGAGCGCCAGCGTCATGGACATGCTGAGACTTTAGTGCGGTCAACAACAACCAAGAAGATGAAGTGTGCGATGTGGCGGATCTGCTCCTTTAGGTTCGCACATCACCATTAAGTACGATATTTCTTAAGTTCGGCCCTGGGGACGCGAAACGACGCGAGCAATGTGCATGGAGCTCCTTCGGCCACGGCGTCGGTCTCTCGGCTCGCATTGCAGCGCTGCCGTCTGGAACGGGCGGTCGGGAAGAAGGGAGAAGGAGATACAGTAGCCAGCGGTCATGTTCCTGAGCTGCGCGGCTGGACAGGTCGTACGGACCTTCGAGCTGAGCTCGGACGCGATCCAGCCGCGGCGCGCCTTGGCGTCGCAGAGCGAGCGCGTCACGTGCGCGCGCTACAACCACAACGGGCGCATCCTGGCGAGCGGTGGCGTGGACGGCGCCATCTGTCTCGATGTGGCAGGGTCGGGCGAGCTGCTCTCGCGCTTCTTCTACCCGTCGGCGTCGCCCCGCGACCGGGTACGCAGCTCGAGCCCCCGCCACACAAGTGCGCACGCAGAAGGTAGTAACCGTGCTGGATGGTGCGGCAGGGTGTCAACAGCGTGCACTTTAGCAGCGGCTCACGGTTCCTAGCGACCGGCGGTAGCGACGGCTTCGTCCGGGTACGCATCTCGCGGCTCTTGTGGCCCGTCAAGGTGGTGATACTGATCACAGCCGACTGGTGTGCGCGCGTCTAGGTGTGGGACCTCAAGACGCAGGAGGTGACGCAGGCGTATAGCGTCAGCGCCAGCGCCGTCACGTGCGTCTCCTTCAGCGGGTACAAGGACGAGCGGATTGTTGCGGGCAGCGCCAGGTGATCTCCATGCAGTTCCCTTCTGCTATCAATCCCTGCCTGGCCCTAACGACAACTTGTCGTAGCGGCGCCATCTCCGTGTGCGACGTGCAGTGCTCCGAGACGGCGGGGTTCCTCACCGTCGATCCCAGCCACGGCGTGCGCACATCTAGCACGGCCTTCTTCTGTGTCACTGATCGAGATGCTCACCACTCGGATGGTTGACAGGTTCATAAGGTGACGGCGCTGCAGGCGTCGCCCCATCCGTACGCGCGCCAAGCGCTCGGCGCGTGCTACTCGGACGGCTCGGTGCGCGTGTGGGACCTGAACTCAGGGCAGCTGACGAGCGAGTTCGCTCGACACCACGAAGCGTCCGCCACGGCGCTCGCCATCTCGCCGGTTAGCAAGGTGCTGCTCGCGTCCGCGGGTCTCGATGGTCGGATCGCCTTCTTCGACACGCTCCAGCGCAAGTACGTCCATCCAACGCCACAAGATACTGCCGCTAGTGATCTGACTGCAGCGTAATACGCTAGAGAGCTGCGCGCCATCCACTTGGACCAGCCCATCTCGGCGCTGTCACTCTGCGCAGACGGCAAGACACTGGCGGCGGGCACAATCGCAGGCGAGATCCTCGTCTACGACCTACGCGGCGCCATCACGCCTCTCTACTCCACCGTAGCGCTCGAAGGCTCCGCTGTCAGCTCGCTGCACTTTGCTCCGCCGCCGAGCGACACAGCGACGAGCGTGTCCCCACAAGGCCAGCGCGTCGTCTCGGCTGAGCACGTTTCCCCTGTCAAGGGCGAGACGGTTCAAGAGGTCGCGCTGCGCAAGCTCCAAGAGCTGGGCTTGGGGTCCGACTCGAGCAGTCGACCAGCGTCCCCGACTGCTGCTATGCATCCGCCACAATTGGATTCGGCATCACCACAAACCGTCGAGGCAGCTCAAATTGGTAGACTCGGCGCTCGCTCGCGGTCCGAGCCGTCACTTGTGTCTCTTGTCGCGCCAACACTTCGCGCGCAACCTCCAGCGGACACGATGTCACCGTCATACTCAGCCTCCGCCGTAACGGCAAGTCGACAGCACATGCAGGCATCTCCAGATGTGACTAGACGTGGGAGCAGCAGCAGTAACAGCAGCAACAACAACAGCAACCCCCTGCGGGTCGAAGTCGACCGGTTGCGCGTCGAGATGGAGTCGAGGCATCGAAGAGACCAAGATCAACTGTCGACCATGCTCGATGTGGTGATGGACCGATACGCTGCGCTGGAGGACGAGAACACGCGGCTGCGGATGGAGAATGAACGCCTCAAGGCGCATCTGCTCACCCATCGATAGAGAGAGAACAAACAACTTGGTCGAGAAGAATACAAGCTCGTACATTGCAACAGTCACTTCCACGTGAACCGGTAGGACTCAATGACGCCACCAGACACAACAAGCAAGCGGTCCGCGAACGGATCGGCCACGAGCACGTCGGCGCGGTATGGGATGGCTCCCCGGCTCACAGTACGTCCGTCTTGCACGTTGTACAGCGAGATGTGGCGGCACTGCGACCCTGCAGCAGCCGCAAGCTCGCGGCCATTGTCAACGAACACCGGGTGGTAGATGACACTCTGCTGTTTCCCGTCTACGAAATGCCCACGGAAGGTGAAGAGTGGTGTCGGAGGGCGTCGCAGGTCGAACAGGTGCATGTCGGCGTCAAGCCCAGCGGTGGCGACCAGGTTGGCGTCCGTCGGGTGGAACTGGACGCTGTTGATGGCGCGATCGTGCGCGTCGCGGACTTCGACAACTGCGCGACCCTTGATATTCGTGTCGAAGACGCGCAACACGCGGTCATTGCCTCCCGTCGCGACCTGGTGCAGCTTTGGCCTCGAGAAGTTCACGGTCTTGACCACGCCGTCGTGCTGGTCTGCGTACCGGTGGATGACTTCAAGAGAATCGCCTTCTCGAAACTGGGAAATAACGACCGAACTGTCCTTGGAGCACGTCGCCACCGAGTCGGACAGCACGTCCATGGAGAAGATGCCCGCGTTGTGGAGTTTGTCCGCCTGGAAGATCATTTTGGGCATCGAGGAGGTCTTTGACGCGGAAAACGCGGTCACTTGGTTGAGATCCCAGAGCTTCACAAGCCCATCGTTCGATGCCGTGAGCAGCAGGTTGCGTTGGCCTCCAGGAGAGCTTTTCGCAAGGCTGGCGCTCGAAATCCATCCCTTGTGCGCCTTGAACGAAAGCAGCGGTCCTTGCTCTTCACCCGCCAGACTTAGACTCGGCGAGCGAGCAGCGAATACGGACACGTGCCCTTGGTGACCAGCGCTGACAACTAGTCCGTTCTCAGCGAACGGGCTGAAGCTCACGGCGTAAATCTTCTTTAGCTTCGCATCAAACAGCGACGGCATCTCGCGATGATCCTCCAGCTCGAAGCCCACGAGCGATCGCTCAGTTACCTGTCCAGTGTCAGTCTCGGTCGCGCCGGTGTCCATGCTATTTGAAGGCAAAGCAGATGCTTGACAGGTGTAACGAAGGACGCTCGAGTCATCAAAGAAGGCATCCAGCATCTCCGCGTCGTCATGTGCCTCCACATTGTCGCTCAGCTCGGGCTTCAGCGTCGCGTCATCGGTATCAGCAGACGATTTACGTAGCCGTCTGGACCGCCGAAGACCCACTTCATCGATACTCGCAACTGCCACCCGTTTCCTCTTTGCGGCAGCGCGAGTCTTTTGTTGCTTGTACTTGGTCTGTGATCCGTCGTGCATCTCCGATGACAGTGCCAACTGTGCGTTCTTCATGCCCATTTGGGCGAGAAACCTGGCGTTCTCCGCCATCCTCGCGAGTCGCTTCTGCTCGTACTCGGACACACCCTTGTCAGGCGTTTCAGTCGCCTCCTGTGCTTCATTCACCCAACCATTTGCCTCAGTTGGCGGCTCCGCTGGTGGCGGCGCGACCTCCTTGGCAGCTGAAGCTTTCTTCTTGGCCCGCTGCTTCTGCTTAGCCGTCACTACTGGAGGTTCGACCTTCGGCTTCGGCTGTTGAACATCATCCGGTGTCTCGGCCGGTGGCGCCGGCCACGCGATCGGCCGGAAGAACGACAGGATCGAGGGCGTCGGCATTTCCACCGAGACTTGTTCACTTGCTCAGTGTTTCCCGCCAAAACGTGCCAAATGAACCGCCAACGCCTCTGATTGGTCGAAAACATAATTTTGGTGGTGATATCTCTTCATTAGAACATATAACGCACGATTGTTCCTCTATACGAGCAATTGAAGAGCTCTTCAACGACAGCATGGCAACACTTTCCTCCTTGCTATTGTTAGCGCACTACCATCTACGAATAGCCTTCTCACGGTGCCTCCCCATCCTTCAACCCTCGATGCTGGCCTTGGGGCGTCATTCGCGGACTCTCCAGCTCACCAGAACACTCGCTTGGCATCGCTCAGCCCACTGCTACGATGGAGTTTGCCCAGAAGGTGGTGGCGGACATCGTCGCGCGCTGCAAGTACCACGGCGTGGACGTGTCCGAGACACTGGCGGCCTTCACGGCACGCATGATTGTGCACAAGAGCAAGCGGCGGCTCGTGCTGGACCAGGCCATGACGCCCGAGGACGAGCAGTTCCTCGTGGATCAGTGTGTGCGCGGGCTGCGACAGGAGGGCGAGCCGGCGCTCGAGACCGTCAAGATGCAGCTCGAGTTCGACTTCACGTACGCCAACCTGGAGGAGGAACTGCGCGCGCGGCGCGAGCGAAAGCAACGCGCTATCGAGTCGCTGCAGCGCAACATCTCGCAGCTCGTGCCGCAAAAGGCCAGCGACTTTGAGACGCTCACGACACTGTACAAGCAGATCTTCACACTGCTGCTGGTAGACGCGGACGCGCTCCACAACTCGAGTGAAGGCAAGACGACCGCGCAACTTGCAGAGCAACGCGCCATCGAGAAAGAGGTTGCCGCCGCGCTTGAGAGCGTCTTCCCGCGCGTCGGACTCAAGTCGTTCGTGACCATGAGCGCAGAGGACAAGCGCTTCCAGCTTGACGAGCTCGCGCGCATCGTCGAAGGAATCCGATTGTTCAACAAGGAGCTCGGCAAAGGTGGCGCAGGCATCGTCGTGGGCGTCGATTTCATCCAGGAGAACGTCGAGCAGCTCGCGCGGTCGATCAAGGACGAAGTGCACGAGACCAACGAGGTGTGTACGCTCTACACAGAGGTGCTACTCCACATCCACCACCACCATCGCTCGCTCAATGCAGAGGGTAAAGTACAAGACTCGTCGTCCCTGTCGACAGAGCTGTCATCCGGACAGCTCGAGCGTTGGCAAGACGAGCTGAGCAACCGCCGGCAACTGCTGTCGTACTTGCAGAGTCTGGACGAAGACATCTCGTTCGCGACCGAGAAGATCCACTCACTGCTCTCGACCTTCCGCAGCGACCTGAGCGCGCTCAAGAACCTCGTCGGGTCGCGCACGTCGCTGCCAAAGTCGCACGTGTACCCGCTGTTCGAGGCGGTGGCCAAGTCCTGGCGTGAGTTGCGGGGCGAGCACGAGCTGCTGCAGACGCGGTCGCGCGCGCTCAAGGCGCTGCTCACCTTCAAGGACTCGTTCCGCCGCTCGCTGGATCTCGACTCCGAGTTCCTGCGCGAGGCCAAGCGCAGCGGGTCCATCCCAAGCGACGAGTTGTTCGCGCAAGTGAGCACATTCGCACCCGAGGAGCATCTCGGCGACGATGGAGACTCGCCGTCACGCGGGTCTTCGTCCTCCTCCGCCGGCTTCCGCATCAAAGGCAGCTTCGCTCCCACCGCCGAGCGCAATTTGGACGACGAAGACGCGGAGGAGGACGCGACGACGGCCACTGGGGGCGATGACGGCGGCTTCCCGATCCGCATGCCCGTCGACTCGACACCCGAGTTCATGCAGCTGCCGCTCGAGTACCAGGGCTTCTGTCCCTGGACGGTGGTGGAACGCGGCGGTCTGCTCCTGCCTGGAGACCCGTCCCTGGGCGTCGTCCAGTACCGCAACGCGTACCACGTGTTCGTGAACGAGCGCGCACTGGGCGAGTTCATGATCCGACCGCAGCGATACGTGCGTGGCGTGCGTCGCGCCGCCGCCAAGCAGCCAGCACTCATCTACCTGTTACGTCTCCAGGACGCCTTCTCCCGCGTGTCCTTATCGTCGCTGCTCAAGCTCTGCCAGGGCTTAGAGGGCGAGCATGGCGCGGCCCATCCAGCCAGCGTCCACCCGCTGCTGGCTCCGTCGTCGAGCCACAAGGTGGACGCGAGCACGAGCACGCCGACGCACTTTGTGGACAAGCACATCGACTTCCAGTACGAGTGGAACGAGTGGCGGCTCCGCCGACGCGCGCTGCAGCTCGCCAACCTGCGCCAGTGCCGCACCGTCTCGTGCCAGACGCAGCTCAGCGCCTTCCGCCGAGAGGTCGACGCGCAGGTGTACCTGCCGCGAGACGCGGGCTCGCAGACCAGCAAGGAGAGCGGCACCAACCCGCCGCGCGTGACGACCTACTTCGCTGGTCTGCGCGGCACCAGCGGCGCCAGCAAGGCCATCAACGGCGACGAGGGCAAGGAGGACGCAGACGACGACCACGATAACCAAGCGGCGGTCATCTCGTTTGTCTACGATCCGTAGGCGGTCGAGAAGGGAGCGGGACAGGAAGAACACAAGAAAATAGAGGACACACCTACATTGTCTGCATCGTTGAGGGCACTTGAACGAGGTCCAGTTGCATTGGCCGTGCTCATGACTTGTTGTTGATGTTCTTGATGTTCTTGATGTTGTTTCTAACAACGGCAGTGAACAGCATTTTCGATCGCTTCAGTCTCTCGATGACAAGTTGATGCCAGTGGCACGAAGACACCACCATTGGTGGTGTCAACGAGACTCCAAGCATGACGCTCGATCGAGACAACGAACTTCCAAACGAGAATGAGAATCGCATCTTACCAAGCGTCCAATTTCCGCACACCTTAGGGGGAAAACTTTAAAAAAATCAAAGCGCCAAGCCAGCGCGCACTCTTTACTGGCTGAAGATGAAGGCGGCGAACTTGTCGTTGTCGAGCGTCTCGCCGTCCGACTCGACGATCTTGGACAGGTTCTTCTTGATAAACTCCACCTGCGCCTCGTCGAACTGCTCCTCGAATTTGCCGAGCGTCAGGTTCTCCGTCGTCAGGATGTCGAAGGCCGCGCGCACATCGTCCTCCGACGACCCGCTCTGCAGCTGCTCGGCGCAAAAGTCCTTGAACTGCTCATACGTCATCTCGTCATTGTCGTCCACGTCCACCTTGTCGAAGTAGTCATGGCAGTCGTCTTCGCTCAGGCTCAGCCCGAGGCCCTTGCACGCCATGATGAACTCGTCGCGGGCCAGCACGTTGTCGTTGTCGTAGTCAAAGTGGTCGAACACCTCCTTGATCTCGCGCAGCTGCTGCGGAGTCAGGTTGCCCACCTTGCTCAGCGCCACCTCCTTCTCGAGCGACTTGACCTTATCCCGGACCGCGTTCTCCAGCGACGTGAACTGCGCGCGCAGGCCGTGGATCGTGTCCGTCGTGTACGGGTTGGCGTACACGTGCAGACGCTCCATCTCGTCGTGGATCTCCTCCAGCTTCTCCATGTCCTCCGTCAGGGGCGCCAGTTCGCTGGACGCCGACACCGGCTCCTCCGTCTTGGGCTTCTCCACGATAACCTCCTTCGGGGCGAACGCCACCTCCTTCGCCACAATGGCCTCTTTGGCAGCAGCAACCTCGACCGACTTGGCAGCCTCCTCCGTCTTGCCAGCCTCCACCGGCTCGGCAGCGTCCTCCAACTCGACAGCCTCCTCAATCGTGGCAGTCTCCTCTGGCTTGGGGACTTCCTCCGGCTTCTCAATGTCCTCCGTCGTGACAACACTGTCAACATCAGTGACGTCAGAGATGGCGCCAGTGGGAATCCCGCTGTGGCTCGTCGGCGGGGCCTCCACCTCCTCTTCCAGCACAATACCACCAGTGTTGGAGCGGAACAGCTTTTGCCGCAGCTTCACCATCGACGCAAACTGGTCCGTGAGCGAGCCCTCAACCACGTTGATAGACTGGGTGAGCTGCGCGCACCGCTCCTTGATACGGGCTGATAGGTCAGCAAACTCGTGGCACACTTCATCGCGACGCTCGACGTTCGACAGCTCCTCCTCAAAGTAGCCGCGCTTCTCGTCGAGCGACTCCAACAGCTTCTGCACGCGTGCGTTGCACTTCTCAATGAGCGCCACATCACTCGCACGGTTAGCGTTCTCAAGGATTTGCTTCTTCGCAATCAGCTCCTCGTTCTCCTTCACCACCGCGGCCTGCACCTTGGGCACCAGCACTTGTTCAAAGTGCTCCTTGGCCGTGAGGATGCCGGCCTTCGACAAGTCCTCAAGCTTGGTCGCCGACTCAACCTCTTCGTCCATTTCCTCAATGGCGTACTTGAGGTTGCGCATGAGAACCTTGCAGTCCTTGACAACCGCGTCCACCTCCAGCTGAGCACGCAGGTGCTCCTCGAGGCGGGTCTTGACCGTGTCCATCTTGCTGTCAACCATCTCCACGAACGCCTTCATGGCCGCGACACGCTCCAGCGTCGACTCCGTCTCCGTGTGCTCCGGCGACAGACTCTCCGAATGCTCAACGACCGATGCAAGCAGCTGCTTGTAGCGCGGGAGCTCGATCTCCTTGATGAAGGCGATGCTCTCCAGCTTCTCTTCGGCGTCAGTCGTGGTTGTGGTCACGACTTCGTCGCCGAACAGGTCGGATGCCTCCTTCTCCTTGGCCCACGACTCGACCTTCTCGAGCTCCTTGACCACACGGGTGAGGAAGATGGCCGTCTTCTGGTAGCTCTCAAGGTCCTGGCGCAGCTTCAGCTCGAATGCCGTCTCCAGCTCGTCCAGCTTCGCCTTGGTCTCCTGCAACTTCTCAATGGGAGGGTCGAGCACCGGGATGGTGCGGTTGTTGTTCTTGCAGCTGGCGATCCAGCGGCCTGCACAGCCTTCGACGGCAACGAACTGCGCCTCCCGCGGCGGCTTCTCGTTCTGCTTGTACTGGAGGTGGTTGGCGAGCGCTGCCTTGATGTCTGGGATGCGCTTGGGCTGGCTCAGCGTCTGGAAGCGCTCGACCTGCTGCACTTGCCATTCCAGCAGCCCCGAGGCGTTCTTCTCGTACTCGGCCGCGAGCTCCTGGTGGCGCTGCGCGATGTTGACGGCCTTGCTGATGGTCGTGACGGCCTTCTTCTTCTGCACGCCCGAGGCGAACTCCTTGAAGAGCAGCGACACGTACGTCATGATACTCTTCTCGTCGGGCTTGGCCACACCGGCCACGTCCGCGACCTCGAGCAGCTGCGGGATGCGGAACTTCTCGCGCGCCAGGTCGAAGGCGAGCTTGACGTTGGCCTGCGCGTTAGCCGGGCTGAGCTTGTCAAAGTCAATGAGACTCGGGTAGAAGCGGTGGATGAGCGCGCAGAAGGCCATGCCGTTCGACCAGCTCGAGGAAAAGTTCTTGACCTCGACGGTCGGGTAGTCGGCGAGCGAGCGGTTGACCCACAGCAGCAGGCCGTCCTTGCCCGAGACGCCCTCGACGTCCACCTCGGCGACCTGGAACGACTTGATGAGCGTCCACATGAGGCCCAGGATGAGCTTCTGGTTGCCATCCAGGATGTCGGCCGAGCCAATGTTCGTCACGTTGACGCTCTTGGACTGCAGGAACGCGAACACGAAGTTGAGGTTCTCCATCTTCTGGATGCGCATGCGCGGCTTCTTGTTGAATTTCTGCAACGACCGACCATCAGCGTGTCAGCGTCCTCTCGCCCGTCACCACAAGACACCGTGAGAGACCAGCAGACACGTACCCGGACGACTTTTTCGCGGCAGATGATCTGCAGCAGCGCGATGAGCCGCAGCCCGTCGCTCAGGTCGGCGTACAGGTCATCGATCTGCAGCCGCTTGCGCGACAGGTACGTGTTGGCCCACTGCCGTCCCACATGAATCATCACACCCGCGTCAGCCTCTCTTTCCTCCCTCCACCACGGTCAGCCCATGTGGCCACAACGCACTCTCGTGAAGGTGTTCTTCTGGACGTCGACCCACTCATCCGAGAAGCCGGCCATGTCGATCTTCTTGAGGCTGGACGAGGCCCTCAGCAGCGTGCGCTCCGTTGGCGCGCGCACTCCGGCGGGCGCGCGCTGCACCAGTGGCCTGGGCGGCGGCGGCAGGAAGCTGTAGCCGGCTCCGAAGCTCGGCCGGTCGGGGACTGGGGGCGCCTCCTTCTCGTCGGTGGCGGCCCCGCGGGGAAAGCGGTAGTAGCCCGGGCGGATGGAAATGGCCGACCGAGAGAACCAAGCACGGGAAACGGGAAAGGACTCGACGGCCTTTCCGGTCCCGGCGGTTTCTTATCTGGGCCGCGCGCGGGCGTTTCTTATTTGGCGGCAGAGAGCGCCGCGGCGAGTGGGAGGCGAGTCCAGAACCCGGAGTGCGCGAGCACAGCAACTGAGAAGGCAGGCGGGCGGACGAGGGAACGACCGCGGCAGGCTTTCTTGCTGTGTCCAGGCGTGGGCTTTTCTCCCTGTGTGGCCGACTCGGGCGTGGGAGGAAGAAGGGGAAGGAAGGGCCCTCGGCGTTTGGATCGCGCGGCGCGCGCGCTGGGGTTGTCGTGGGTCGCGTCCGGGTCGAGCGGCGGCGCTGACGCCACGTCGCGGAGGATACGCCTCGCTGACGCCACGACCCGGTCCGAGTGGGTTTCCTCGACCGTCAAACCCACCCGTTTCGTCGGTTGTTCTTACAAACTTGAATATATTTGGAGCGGGTCGCGACTGAGAGCTGGAGCACTCGCCATCGCTGACCCGGGCCGGCCCGGAATCGAAAGACGGCTCGCTCTTTTTTCCCAGACTGCGAGAAAAAGGGCGGCGCTGTCACGAACGGCAGCAGATCCCCACGCGGCCGGCCTGCGGGCCACAAGGTGCTCGGCCCGCTGTTTATCGTCGTCGTCGACCGCTCCGCGCACAACGCAACGCTCTCGCTATTTGTGAGTGTCCCGCAATGGACAGGTCGGACCCATTGGCATGGTGAGGGCCACAGACGACAGACGATCGAGCAAACGCGCTTCAACTTGTTTCGCCACGTTGGTGAAAGAACTTCCGGTCCGAGGAACCTTTGCGGAGCGTTCTTTTGTGAGGGGAAAGAGACCAGGCGACAGCCGCCTGTCCGGAATCACCGCGCGCAACCCAAGCAAGTGTCGCAGCGCGGCAGTGCCGAATGACGGTGCAGTTTGCACCGTAAGTAAGAGAAAAGCCGTGCGTCCAGCGACGGTTTCGCACCGTGATCTGAAACAGATCCGGCGCTTGACCGCGTCTTGTCACAAACTGGGTTGGCACCCAAAATATCCAGGCGAAGGGATCCGACGATTTAGCTCGACGGTTTACCATTCCTGTTCTTATTCGTCACGAACTGTTCCCGTTTCAAGTGACGAGTTCAAATACAGTCAATCCTCCGTTTTCAAGTCAAGTGGATATTATACAAAATGTCAGGTTATCGGATATTGACTGTAAGTCGACACCATTCACGTGCAACCACTTCTGAGGTACTGTACAGCATATCCAAGGGTATTTGAAGGTAGTCGAGAATATATGAATTGATTTTACAGTGTGATTTAGATTTAACAGCTACAGATTAGCTAGTGAGTTGAAAGGCTCAAGTTGAAGCAAGTGGAGAATAGTACTCGCCAATGCACCCGCTCACCCGCTGGCAAAGCACGGGAACGGCCGGAGGTCGGGCAGCGCGTCCATGGCCTGGAGCGCATGCAGGTACTCGGCGTTGGCCGTGAGCCAGTCGAGCTCCAGCAGCCCCTCCTCGAACGTGGCCGTCCTGCCTCCCTGGTCGGCCGAGCAGTACTGGTACTTGCTCTCAGGGTTCAGCGACCAGGCAAAGCCCCCAGCGTATCCTCGCGCCAGCATCGTAGAGATAGTGTAGTCGACGGTGCGCTGGATGGTCTTCTTCGGGTGCTTGTCGCCGGTGTAGAGCCCTCCGAACTCGCCGAGCAGCACTGCGTACTGCGGAGATGCGTCGACAAGGTACCCAAACATGTCGGTCATCGTGGCGTCCACGCGGGTCGCCAGTGCCTTGTCCGACAGCTCGACAAAGTCATGGAGCTCCATCGTATCCGGGTCGACAGTCCCGCCGTCGTAAAAGTAGGGCTGCACGAACACGGCCGACGTGTAATAGTGCGGAGCCCACACGATCTTGGCTGGCGTGCTGAGCTTGATCGGGTACTTCTGGACGTCTTGCAGCCCGCCGCCATACCAGTCGTTGTAGGTAAAAGCCTCGCCGCCAATGTCGATGTCGTGCGACTTGTAGTTGAGACCCTCGACGAAGCCCATCCACTTCGGGCAGCCCTTGAGCATTCGCTCTGTGATACGCGCCGCGCCAAGGCGGAAGTCCGTCTCGTCGTCGGTGCCCCACGTGGCATCGAACGGTTCATTCTTGACGTCGATCCCCATCACATTCCAGTAGTCGGACGAGCACAAATTCGTCGTGAGCTTGTCGACGGCCGACAGATATGCCTTCTCAGAGATCTCGTCGTTGTACCAGAGCCCGCCAGTGTCGCCGTCCACAAGCGTGTGCATGCTGATCAGCACGCCGATGCGTCGGAGCTGCAGCATCTGGATGATGCTCTTGAGCAACGACATGTAGTCCTTGGTCGACACGGCCTGGTTCGAGTACCGGTTGATCATCTTGCGGTTCGGCACCGTGTTCTTGAGGATGTGGTCGACCATGAGCGGCAGCCGAACAGCGTTGAACTTGTTCGCAGACAGGAACGACGCGATGTGATACTGTCGAGACAAAAAGCGGTCGTCAGTACAGCGCGCTTAGCGAGCAGCGAGAGCATCCACCACTGACCGCTGTCGTCCCTGCAGTCGCATTGTCCCAGAGTCCAAAGACCATGGCTTGTCCGCTGTAGAATGGAGTGGAGTTAGCGCTGCAAAGGAAAAGCAACCTGGTGTGCAAGTCGGACGTACGTCTCCATGCCAAACCAGTTGACGCCCTTGATGTCGATGGCCACCTCCGTGCCGTTGTCCGCGACCGCGAAGATTTTGCCGTTCTTGCTGAGGTAGTTAGGTTGTTCGCAGGTGCTCTCGGGGTATTTGAGTGGGTTGCCAACCTCGCCGTCTCCATCGACAAAGTCATTGTCACCCGAGCTGCTCGCGCCGCCAGTGATGTCTTTGCGATGGTACATTCGCGAGTTGAACGACCTCAGTCGAGCATGGACGGCGTTGTAGTGCTTGCGGCCGGCGACTGCGATCGCGAGCGTCGGTAACACTAGAATCAGCACCAGCAGCAGTGCTCCGGGCCATCTCTACAAGCACAGCAGCCATCAATCGGTCAGTTCGGACGGGAACTCAGCATCATATCTGCTGCTGACATACCCGTAGACGCCCACGGTACTTGCCCGGGCTCTCCTTCGCCACTGGGATAATATAGCGGTGGCCGAGCGCGCCTTGGACGTAGAACGATTGAATTGGTGCATAGGATGCCGAGCAGAGTGTCGTCGCCATCGGCGTGGGAGGTCGCTCCATCTTCCGGTGTTTGGGGACTTGAATCTTCAGTGTGCGCGGGCGTTTCGATTGAGAAATGAGCGGTCAAGACGCCCACAAAACAGCGAGCTGCACCAACCAAGGACGCGTGAGTGAGCACCATCTCCAAGCGCACACGACTGAGCGGTGGTGCTTGCTCCGCATTGCTTCCATGGACTATGGCGCACGATGGCGTTCGTCTGAAGACGGACGGCTCTTGGGCCATACTCTGCTTCCATTCGAGCTTTCGATCTTTCGATCGACCAACAGGATCGTGCTGAGAAGAGTGCAGCATGGGCTGAGCCTGTCAGCAATGCGGCGTTGAAAGAGGGACAGTCCAAGGTTGTTGCACTTGATCTTTTCGAACCATTCGATTGATGCAAGATTGACGTATTGGTGTTCGGTCTGATTCGACTTGGTGACCTTTGGTTCGCATCAAGACCTCCATTGATTCCACGACACCATCGACAGCTTCAGGAACAGACCCCATCCACAAGTTAGTGAGCGGCCGCGATCGTGCTGTTGATGGAGTCGCTCTTCGCGAGTGCGGATGCTGCCGACAAGGCGTCGACTGATGCTGTGGTGTTCACCAGCGACTCACATGCTCGCACGAGTACGTCGTCGTCCTTGAAGGCCCACACAAGGCGGTCGGTCCGCTCCAAGCGGATGAGGTATGGATTCCCATTGTCCCACTGACGAAGGATGACGCCATCCTGAAAGCCACCTGACTCGACACGGGCGAGCACGCGGTCTCCTGTCTTGAAGCGGAGCGGCTGCGCGCAGCAGTCGCGGAACCCATCCGTCAGCATATCGCGGTCGAGGTTCTTGCCGATGAAGACGAACCGCGACTCGCGCTTCTCGTTCGGCGACCACGGGTCCGAGAAGCGGCCGTAGAAGAGCGTGTGCACACCTTGAAAGACATACTTGCGATCCACTCCAGCCACGCTGATGACGCCCTTGTACCGCAGCAAGTTGTCACCGTGCTCTTCGAGAAGATCAGCGATCCAGTCCTCCAAAAGCGCGAGCACGGTGGGCTCAGTCGATGTCATCCCCACGGATGAGACCAAGGACCCGACGCCGTGTTTGTGCTCGTGATGGTGGTGCGTATGACTCTCTTGATGGGATTCATGGTTGCCGGAGTGGCCATGGCCATGCTCGTTCTCGACAGAGGAAGGGGAGCCACGGGAGTCCTTGCCGTGCTCATTCCCGTGATGACCTTGCGCTTCACGCTCCTCCTTGGCACGAAGGAAATCCGGCCGCTTGGTCAGGATCGTGTCCAAATCGAACGTCTGAACATTCAACAGTAGCTCCGGGTCGACGCGGCACTGCTGGCATTCAATAATGCCGACCGTCCCATTGATATCCCGGATCTGCTCCCGAATCGTCTCGAGCTCGTCCGACGACACTAAGTCCGTCTTGTTGAGCAGCAGCCGGTCCGCGAACGCGATCTGCTCCTCGCACTCCCGCTCGACGCCGCACCCTGGCTCCAAGTGCTGCAGGATGTGCTTGGCGTCCACGACAGTGATGATGCCGTCGAGCTTGCACGTCAGTGCGATCGACGGCTCGGCAAAGAACGTTTGCACAACCGGTGATGGATCCGCCATGCCCGTGGTCTCGATGATGATCCCGTCAAGCGACCCACGGTCGCCAACACGCCGCAATATCTGGTGGATCATGCGCACCAAGTCGCCACGCACCGTACAGCAGACGCAGCCGTTGTTCATGGTCAGAATCTGCTCGCTCGCCTCGAACTTGGCCACGCGTCTCCCTTCACCCCAGTGGCTGGCTGGTGAAGTAGCGCTGGCAGCCTCGGCAGCCGTACGCAGGAGCTGATCGTCGACGCCAACTTCGCCGAACTCGTTCTCGATGATAGCGAACTTCTTCCCGTGGTTCTCTGTGAGGAGGTGGTTCAGCAGCGTCGTCTTGCCGCTACCGAGGAAGCCCGTGAGGATCGTGACGGGGATCTTCATGGGCTCGAGCGCACGCTTGACCATGTCTTGCAGAGCTGAAGGGCGGGTACTTCTCTCGCTTGCTGTCAGGGGCCTTGATCGAGCGGAGGCAAGTCAGGGAATGACGGATTGAAATCCAGCGAAAGAGAGAGATTAGATGCAATCAGAGCAGAGTGTCGGCTCGCATAGACGGCAGCAGGGAGTGGTGATGTCTTTCGAGGGCACACGTCGCCGTCGGATCGGAAATACAAATCCGACGGCGAAGTGGGGCGAAGTCAAATCCTTCAAGGTAGTCCAAGCAAGTCAATATTCAAATATCGCCTTCGTACCTTGAGAAATCCGACGGCGGCTTCGCTATACTCATTTGCCGGCGACCCTGACGGCGCACAACATGTGATCCGTGTTACTTGCCGTTGGTCGTGTAGAGTTGCATCTGTGTCGGCGGGATGATCAGGTCCTCGTTGATGGGTGCCCCTAGGTACTGCTTGAGAAGCTCCTTGAGCTCTGCATTCTGCTTCGTGAGGGCGTCGACATCTTCAAGCAGTTCCTTGCGACGCAGCAGGACGCCGTGGTGCTTGGTCAGCCCCGTCTCGAGTGTGCGCAGCACGCGCATCTTGCGGGCCGGGAAGAGCCGAACGAGTGCACCCCAATACTCTTTGTCGGCTCGGCGCGCCTCGGCCATTCGATCAGCGAGAGAGGAGGTGTCAGCACCGCCGCGTTTGCTGCTCGCACCTCCACCGCTTCCGCCCCGCGACGCTCCTTCAGATGTGTTTTCGCCCGCTAGCGTCGCCGCGCTCGAACGGCGCAACATGCGTGCTAACGGTGCCGCGCGCTTTTGTTCGTTCATTTCCTGCGTTGAACAAGGAAGAGCAGTGTCAGCGCTGCATCAGCATCCAGCGTCGAAGAATGACCACATTTACCTCCACAAATTGCTTGATGACACGGATAACATCTTCCGGGCTGACCATCAGACCCCATGTTGGTGCTGGAGCTGTCACCACTGATGGACCTGCTTTACTTGCGCTTCCATCAGCCGGCACCTCTGCGCGTGGGTCCTGGAAGAAGAACCGCATAAGCCGTTCCATTTCGCTCTCGTTCTCGATTCCAAGCGCTCGCATGATCATGTCCGCCTTGACGAGCTCGGCCTCGTCGTCCGGCATGTTCTCGATAGCACTCTGAACGTTGGTGTTCACGAGGAACCCGGCCTCTGATGCCAACAGCTTGAGCATGTACTTGAGCTTCGCGCTCGAGATTCTCTTGGCAGTCGGGGAGTCGAGGTCGCCGTATTCGTCCTCTCCGTTGTTGTTACTGCCGCGGTCTCTCGTTCCCCCGGCCCGGTTATCGCTGGCTCCGGAGCCTCCGGTGTTTTCGTTCCCACCCGGTTTCTTGTTGCTGTTGCCGCTTCTCGCCTGGCTCCATGACCGAACTGGTTGCGACGGCGGTCTCCAATTCAGCCCAAGTTGCTGTTCGTGGATGATCTTGTCGGCAGCCAGCATCTTCTCGAGCTTTGTCATCGCCTCGTCCTCGTGCATGTGCCACACTTCCTCGAACTTGCTCTGGTCGCTTGCTTCAAAGTGCGCGTACTTCTTCTGCAGGTCCTTGTATTGCTTCGTCAGCCGGCGGTACTCTTCCGTGAGCTCCTGATTCTGTTGACGATCGCGCGCATCGGTCTGGTTGTACTTGGTGATGAGAGCCGCGAGTGCATCCTTGAGTCGCGCGAGTTTGCGCTTCTGCTGGCCGAGCGTGGCCGAGTTTTCCATGTCGCGCTCCGTGAGCACGCGGTAGTTGTACTCGAGCTTCTCCGTGTTGAGCTGGTATGTCGCCCTCATCTCCTCTAGTTGCTGCTCGAGCGTCTGAATGTTGGTTTCGAGCTTGATCTTGAGCGCATTGTAGTCTTCCGCGTCACGCACGCGCAGGTCCTCGATCTCCTTGAGGTACTGCTCGTCGCGTGTCTGCTTGGTCTCCATGTAAACCATCTCCATCTCGCGGCGGCGCTCAAACAGCGAGTCGATCTCGAGCTTGTTGTTCGCGATCAGCTCGTCGCGCTCCTTAAGAAAGGCGTCCTCCATCTGCTCGAGCTCGGCCTCGTACTCGTCTTGCAGCTCTCGGTACTGCTGTCCCATGCGCTCGAGCAGTTTCTCCACGTCCTCTGCCTGGGTTTTGAGTGCGATCACATACTCTTCATCTTTGGCCTTGAGCTGGCGCTGGAACTCGCGGATAACAGCATCCTTGGACGCTAAGATCTCGCTGCACGATCGGTTCTGTGCCTCGAGCTCGCGGTGCAGCTCTTGCGGCATGCTGAATTCGAACAGGTCGGCCCAGCGCATCTCGACGGCGGCGTTCTTGGCGCCGCTCTCGAGCGCTTCCTGCTGCAGCCGCGCGATGCGTGCGTGGCGCCTCTCCTCCTCCTCGACGCGCCTCCGGTTCTCCGCATCGTCCGCCTCGACGCGCACGCTCGTCACGTGCCGGATGCCGGCGATCTTGCGCCGGTCGAGCTGGTTGAGCGAGTCGGCGACCTGCTGCTGGCCGCGGCCGAGCCTGCGCTGCTCTCCGGCCTGCGAGCTGCGGCGCCGCGACTCGTCGTCCTTGGACGCGTTGCGCGCGTCGATGCGCTGCCGCCGCGCCTGGATGCGCGCCTCCCGCTCGCTCGCCTCGCTCGCCGGGTCCGCCGCGTGTGCCGCGCCTTTGCCGGCCGCCCCGGGGGCCCCGGACGCGCCGCTGCCACCTCCGCCGACGTCCATGTTGCCCTGCTCCCGCGACGCACTTTCTCCTTGGTTTGCCTGTGTGTGATGAAGCAAATCGAGGAATGGAGACAGGTTCCACATACAAAAAGCAAGAGAGAGAGACCACCCGACGGCAGTTACATTCGACTCGTTCCCAATGTGCTGCTTTGCCACTTCAACTTGGATACGTGTGGCCCACACTAAATGAAGTAAAATCCCCGCGCCACACCATTTTGGTCGATTGACATACACTCCGCAAATCAAATCGCATGCATTCCGTTTTTTCGTGGGGCACTTGGCTTCACACCATCATTCCGCTCCTATCCGATCACTGATCGAACCCAACGCCAGTATCGAAATCGAAGCGCCGGCGGGAGCAGAGGAAGCGACTCGCGGTGATGGCGCGCGCGGCGTATGTGGGCCTGTTCTTCCTGAGCGCGTCGGTGGCAGCGCTTGTGCGCACCTTTGGCCAGCGTACGTCGCCTCTGCGGGGTTCAGCACGGCGGTGGGGGAGTTGGTATCGCGCTTGGAAAAGGGTTACACTCACGGACAGGTTGGATGTAAATCCAGACTTGCTGTCGCAGCTGAGCTACGTGTACGAGTTCTTCACGGCCTGCGAGTACGCGCCGGACGCGGGCGCCTGCATCGCCAACCAGTTTGTCTACCGGTTGGTCTTCTGTCCTCTGCTGCTTGCTCTATGTTGGATGCATTGCACGTATCTGACACACTCAACCGCAGGATCAGCTTCAGCCTCAGCTGCTTCTTCGTCCTGACGACGCTGCTGAGCTGCGCCGTCGCCCGCGGCTGCGAGAACGTGTGCTGCCTGTTCCTGTTCCAGCTCCCCATCTTCGCAGGCATCCTCTTCGCCTCGTTCTTCGTGCCCAACGGTACCGAGCAGTGCCAGACGTGCCGCCCGCGGTGCTTGCTATCCGTGCTGATCGATGTGATGGTGACGCTCTGCCTAGGGTTTTACGACGGATACACGGACGTGGCGCGCGTCGTGTCGGCGCTGTTTATCGTGCTGCAGATCGTCATCATCCTCGACTACACATGTGCGGACTTGTCATCATTGATCCGAGTCCACAGCATCGCTGATGAAGGAGGTGCTGACTCTGCTCGTGCTTCTGGGATACTAGACGGCATTCGGGACTATTTGCTGGCAAAGATGGACGAGGCGGACCAGGACGATGAAGCGCGTCAATCGCTCCTCGACGCGGACTATACGTCGCAATCCCACTCGTCGAGCAGGAGCTTGTGGTGCGCAGACTCTGCCGGTTCATCGTCACGTGCTGGGGCTTTGCCACTGATTGTGAACTTGCTGGGCAGGGAGGCGGCTTACCTGGTGGCAGTGGTGCTCTGCATCGCAGTGTCGCTCGCGGGCATTGTTCTAATGTACCAGCAGTACGCAGGCTGCGAGCTCAACTCGACGTTCATCACGATCACGACGGTCGCCTCGGTTGTGCTGACAGGGCTCAGTCGTACGTCGCTTCCTGTGCCTCCAAGTCTTCATGGCGTGCGATCTAACTCATGTATTCATCACGCCTTGGATGCAGTTGCGCCGTGGGTCAACGTCGGGTTGCTGCCGCCATCGGCCATGACACTGTACCTCATCCTGCTGTGCTACCAAGCCGTGCACTCGAACCCGAACGACATCTGCACGAATGTGGACCTCGCGAGTGCCAAGGAGCAAGAGTCGAGCATCGTCGTGAACGCCTTGGTGGCGGCTCTCACGATCACGTGGACGGGCTGGCAGACGTCGTCAACGGACACACACCTGTTCTCGCTCGAGCCGACGCGTCGGAGCCGCCGGTCGGACTCGGAGGTGTCCGACTTGGAGCGTGGAGAAGAGGACGAAGACCTGGCGAGCATTGGACTCACCACCTCACGCCTGCGCAAGCACCGCAAGCAGGACGAGGACGAGGACGACAAAGGTGTGCCCGACTACCAGTTCCACCTGCTCATGGTGCTCGCGTCCTTGTACATGTCGATGGTGCTGACCAACTGGGGAAGTCCCAACGGGTACGTCAACCCTGCTGGAGGCAGCACTGATGCGATTCACAAGTGCTGAGAGTGCCATCTCTGACTCCTGCAGATCGTCAGCGGCAATCGACGCATCCGTCTCCATGTGGGTCAAGATTGGCTCGCAGTGGGCCACCATGGGGCTGTACGTCTGGACGCTGGTGGCGCCGTGCCTGTTCCCCGACCGCGACTTTGGACACTACTGATGGAGTGACGGCCAGGTTCGCTTCCCGCTTCCCGCTTTCACTTCACTCACGGTTTTGTTCATTTGGATGTGGCCGTAATTCTGCCCATGCTGCTCACTCTGCGCTCAAAACTTCAGTGGGATAAATACTCATCGACATGGCATCGCCATCGCCTCCACTCACCCATCCGACCGGCCCTTGGAGCGTGCATCCACGCGCTGGCGCTTGCGCCGACTCGTCGCTCCGCTGCCGCTTTTACCGCTCTTGTTGCCGCCAGCTGCGCTCACAACACCCACGCGCAGTTTCACTCCCTGGCACATGGCGCCGTCGAGCTTCGCGACCGCCGCGTGAGCCTGTGCTTCATTCGCAAACTGTGCCACGTATGCGCACCCGTCCCCGCTCTTGCTCGCGGTGTCTTTCCGGAACGCAACCATACCGTTGCAGTCGCGAAGCGCCGAGACGATCGCGACGAAGTCCATTGGCCGGGCACTTGAGACCAGGATGGAGTACGCAAGCGGTTTGGAATCGCTGGTTCCGCTCCCATTCCCGCTGGTGCTTTCGCCACTGCCCATCGATATGTCCGAGCTCGAAGGAGACAGCGGACGCTGATGCTGCTTCGACTCTCCACGAGTGACGATACCAGAGCTCGAACTTGCGTCGTCACTGCGGTCAGGCCGTCCCACTCGCAGCTGAAGTCCAGGATACGGCGGCATTTCCGGACGTCGAGGCGCTGAAGCAAGCGGGAAGTACTGGGAGTGGTAGAAGGCTGGTGGCGGCTCCATCCAGCCATTAAAGCCGAAGTGCTGATTGTCGTACGCAACAGGAGCTGGTGGGGCCGACTGGTGGTAGTGCATGGGCGGCGGGGTCATCGGCGCCGGATAGAACGTAATGCCGGATGACGACGGGGCTGCTCCGCCATACATGCCAGAAGGCGCATAGGCGGCATGAGCTGCGCTCGGGTACATTGCCGGAAGTATCGGCACCATCGTCGGCAGCCCATTGTAATTGCTTCCAATCACCGGCGAATCGATGCCCTGGTCGCGCGAAAGCTGGAACTGGTCTAGCGGCGACTGGCTGGCGTAGTACTGGTCGCTGTTGCTGTTCCGCATCAGATGCGCGAAGCGTGCCTCGACAGCGCCGATATCCACATCGTCCGCCATCCCGCTTGCCTGGCGTCCCTCTCCACTTGAGTCACCTGCGCCACTTCCGTATGCGGCGCTGAACTGGCCTGGGTCAGCGATCACAAGCGCCTGCAGCACCTTGCCTGTTCCGATCGGCAACTCCGTTTGATGCAGCTCACGCGCTGCATCAACCGCGTGTTGCTCCGTCGCAAACTTCACGAATGCAACACCTTGCGACTCGCCTGACGAACTGGACAGCTTGATGTCGACGAACTCCATTCCGGGACACGCGGTCACCATTGACGAGAGGACGTGGTTGGGCACGAAGCGGTCGAAAAGCAACAGCAGCCACAGACGCTCGTGGTATCGACCCATGCCATCCACATCAGTAAGCTCACTATGTCCAGCAGGCGAATTGACCGAGTCGCGACGGGGCTGCAAGTCCACTGACGCTGGTGGATTGTGCTCCAAATGCGTCGGATCAGCGAAGGTCAACTGTTCGTGATCGCACACACCAACGTAACACATTGCTCAAGTTAGTGTGTTGAAGAGCACCAGTGCCGTTCCAAACCGTGCGCGCACCTTGATATACTCGTCATTGCTCGAGTTGTGGCCGGTTGCCGCCTCCCCTTCGAAAGATTGGACGACTGCTGCTGCAGTTGAAGCCTATCGATCATACAACGAGTGGATACCGGCATTCAGTGAGCATTCGGAGCTGATGAAGTTGCGCAGACCACGATTTTGAGCGCTTCAGGAGGAACGAACCTGCGAGTACTTGATGTACGCCATTGTCTTGACCCGCCCAAAGCTCTTCACGATCTGGACCCACTCAAAATCGCCATACACAGAAAACATCGCCTCGAGTTCTTGGAGGGTAAACTACAATTGCCCAGACAAGCAAGCATTCATGTCAGCCTGGGGCCAAGTCAATGCACCGAACTGCACGGCTCACCTTGTGCGTCGAGACGAAAAACAGCCGTGACCGTGCGAGCGAGCTGAAGGCGGTGCTCAACGCGTCAACGCTGTCTGTGCCAGCGGCCTGAGGATTGAGTTCCGCCAAATGACTCCCCGATGCAGTTACCTGCTGCTTCACGGACCGAAGAGTTTCGCCATGCACATCGTCCGATGATTGACGTTTGATCTGCTTTCTACCAGTGGAGGAATCATCGATTATGGTGCTGGATGCGCGAACACCGTGCGCAGCCGGATGGTGTGCAGGTGACTCCATCTTGACGTTGTCAATTGTTGCCACTAAAGGGACAAACTGGGTTGGAGGGCCTTGAGGTGGTGGTGTCACGGTCGTGTTGCTTCGCTTGCGACGGTTCCCACCAGAATCCTGGCCATCTTCTCCACTCGAGTCGCTGTCATCAATGCTTTGCCGGCGTCGACGCAGCATCGGTTTACCAGATCGAAGGCTGGTGCTTGCAGTCGAAGTGACCGCTCCCGTCGCGGATGCAAATCCTCCGCGAGGCGATTGCACTGCCGGCGCTCCGGTGAGGGATACCGACCCGATGCTCGATGTGATCATATCTGTTGTCGCCTCCTCCACTTTGATACTCGAAGTCCTCATGTTCGTTTTTTGCTGGGGTAGGGCGACCGACGTCGCTCCGCTGGTTGCTGATGAGGCAGCGGGAGGGGCTCGGGAAGCCTTCACCTTGGTATACGAAGCGGACAGAAAGTGGATATTGTCGGCAGGGCACGCCACATGCTCGACCACAGCAGTCAGCATGTCTTCCAATGTGTCCGCGATTGCTAGTTGCTCGTCGTCGGTGAGTGGCGTCGGTTTGACAGCGATCAGCGACGTCGTCTCGCTGCGCACGTCGCTCACCTGCGTCTTGTCCGCGATTCGCTCGCGCTTCAGCTTGCGCACCTCTGTTGCGTCGTCGTTCGCAGCGGAGATGATCGAGTCGAGCGATATTGTCGGCGCTGTCAGGCTTCTTGACGGCGACAACGTGAACTGCGGCGGGCTGGATCGCTGGCGCTTGCCCGGCGCGTGGCCGTCCATTACTGCATGCTCATCAAAGTTCGAGCCGCCGTCCATCTTGCCGTCTGTTTCGTGGCGCGCGTGCTGGTTGCGCTTCAGCTTGCCGCTCGGCTTCTCCTTGGCGACGGTAACCTGACCGGAACAGTCAATGAAAACTCTACAGCTGACCACCACCAAGCACCAGCTCACACGGGCCCCACCTTGAGCACATGGCCGTCCTCGAGCGTCATCTGGTCGAACCGCTCGATCGCGCGCGCCGCGTCGACCGGGTCTTCATACTGGAGGAACGCGAACCCCTTTCTCGACGCATAACACGCGCCACGTGAGCTCGGAGGAAGCAAACGGCCCAACACACACTCAAACAGACGCGCGGCCCGTACCCTGGACTTGTTACTGCGGTCGAGCGCCAGGTGCAGGTGCCGGATACGCCCGCAGGCGCCAAACAGCGCGCGCAGCTCGTCCAGCCGTCGCCCGCGGCCGCAGACCACGAACAGCCGCGAGCGCTCGCCGCCCGCGTCCACTCCTACGCCCGCCGCCGCGTCCTCGGCCCCCACCGCCGCGTCGCTCGGCCGCTTGACGCCCATGGCCAGCGCCGTCAGCCCGCCGCCAGTCGCTTTGAGTCCAATGCCGCGCCGGTTCCTCTTGGCGTTTGTATCGAGAAAAGTCCTACAAACTGGCCTTTCTTGACCTTGGGGAAAGGAAAGGGAAACCCGCCTGCCTGTCTCGACTCAGATAGACTCAGATAGTTGAAGGTGCTCTGAGTCCGTGACGCGCATCTGATGCGAATCTTTGCCCAGTCGGAATGACGATGGATTGCGCGCGTCAAGCGCAAGCACACACCGCCTTGGATCCCGGGTCATTTGGAGATTCGCGACAGGCGGCAGACTCGGACGCAGACGTGGAGAAGGAGAGCGATATGGGTGGCGTGGCGGTCGAGTTCCGCGTGCGGGTGCTGGCGCGACAGCTCGAGGGTGGGGGCGACGTGGCGCTGTTCCTGGTCGGCAGCGCGCCGGAGCTGGGCGAATGGGACGCCACCAAGGCCGGTACGATGGACGGACGGACGGGTGATAACTGTATGCGTGTGCCGTGCTGACGGGCTGGTGCTGCGGTAGTGGCCATGAGAGTGGAGGATTCGTCGGAGAAGGAGACGCGCTGGGTCGCGCGCGTCGAGATGGCGGCGGAGAGCGCGCCGGTCGAGTACAAGTACGTGCTCAAGCGCCGAGAGACGCTCGAGGTGCTGTCGTGGGAGGCCATTCCGGGCAACCGGACGGTGTCCGCCGTCCAGGGCATGAATGTCGCGCGGTACGCCTTCTGTCCTGCTTTCCGTGCTCTGCTCCCATGTATTCGCGTCTGACATGTGCTCGCCTCTGGTCTCGGGCTGGTGAAGGGGCAAGCCAAGCGCGCAGAGCTCGACGTTCCGGTCGGAGCGCATGCCCGTGCCTGGTACGAGAGACGCGCGACTGGGCAACAATGGCAACACAAATGGGTTCCAAGAGTGGCGGTGCTGCCGAACGCAGAAGGAGGCCAACCCGTGGTGGGAGGTAGACCTCGAGCAAGCGTGCGACCTCGCGGGGATCCATTTGTGGAAGGGCATGACGTACCACGAGCAGTCCAAGAACCCAGATGGGCACCCGCCGTCGAACTGGGCGGCGCCGACCGCGCGGAATGCGCCGCCAGCGTGGGTGTTCGTCTCCAACGTACCGTTTGATCGATCGAGTGCGTCGCTCGAGCATGTGAAAGCAATCGCGGCTCAAGAGCCGCCTGCTGTGCACGCGTTCCAGCTAAAAGTCAAGTGGGGATCGCGTGTCGACGCCCTGTGGTTTGTCAAGCCTGTGCGTGGGAGATATGTTCGCGTTCAGCTGGAAACAGCGGCAAGTGCACTGCAGTTTGCCGAGCTCGAGGTGTTCTCACTGAAGTCAACGGAACAAGAGGCCCCTCTTCCGCGTGACGACGGCGTCTACGGCTTTGACGCGGCGCCTGAGGCTGACTTCCGTGAGTACATCGACAAGGGATGGCTGGATCCAAGCCGGGATGAGAGTGACCTTCGCCTATGGGTGGGAAGCTTTGCTGAAAAGAGCCCTGCGGTCCAATGGCTTGCCAGTGACATGCCGTCGGCGTACTCGATCGAATTGAAGCATGAGAAGCACAGCGGCTCCGAACCTTCAGCGAACCAAATGCTGTGCCAGCCGCAGATCGTCACGACCACCAGTGCCGCGGTCCTGGATAAGCAGTCGACGGCGATGCACGAGCTACTTGAAGATTTCCAGCAAAACCACGCGAATTACCTGCCTGTCTACCTCAACAACGACAGCAGCATGGTTGGTCGCAACGTCATCGCAGAGGGCTCGCAGTGGATTCGCATGCTTGGCGTTTCCCAGCTGCTGAACGACTCGGAGCTCGACGCACTGCTGCAGAGCGTGGCAACTGTATCGTTCGAAGCGAATGACGTTCTTTTGGACTACGGAGAGCACCACGCGCGTGTGTTCTTCATCCGCGAAGGCAGCGTGGACGTCCTCGGTGCGAAGTCGGCGACTGGCGCCGATGTGCTCGGAACTCTCGAGAAGGGGGCTTTCTTCAACGAGCTGGCGCTTATCCACCATTGGGCCCGATTCCCCGCAGCATTCCGCGCGAAGACGCCTGTTGTGTGCGAAGTGGTGGACGAATCCAGTCTGCTCGCAGTGCTTGGAGGTCAGGGCGGCTCGCAGAAGCTCCGCGAACATTACATTCGCGACTACTCATCAGCGGTCCGCTTTGGCCCGGGGAAGGCGAGCGCTCCTCCCGCTTTTCACTTCACCGACTCGGTCCACGCTCAAGTTTTCCGCACCAAGGTTCCGACAGGGCTTGTTTTCGGATCGACCACTATCCCTGCCATGTCTTCGCTCTCGCACAGATTGTCGCTTGAGATTTATGGCGTCGAAGAGCACTCTGGGGTGCATTCTCGCGGGTCCAAGCTGCTTGGGTCGGCACCTTTGCTGCTCTCGCAAATCGGCGCGCATGGTGAAGGCGACTTGACTCTGCCCGTGTTCGACGGTGGAGCCATTGTCGGACAACTCAGCCTGATGTACTTGGTACTCAAGCCTTTTGTGCATCCGCAAAACAACCTGTCGTACTCGTGGCGCTCGTACTGGCGTCCGCGTGCACCGCTCGCCGGAGGCCACCGTGGAATGGGGCGGTCGTTCTACCAAGTCGCCGGATATCGCCACGCTCTGACGCGAGAGAACACGCTCGCGTCGCTCATCCTTGCGGGTAAATCCGGCGCGGATTTCGTCGAGTTCGATGTTCAGCTGACCAAGGATCGGGTGCCAGTCATCTACCACGACTTTGTGCTGAACGTCGGCCTCGAGGACAGCCAGGCGTGGTCCAAGGGCACCAAGGCCGAAGAATTCGAGGTCGGGATCCACGACTTGACGCTTCGTCAGCTGACACGATCGTGGACCGGTCCTCTCCACCGTCGTCCAGGAGCGCCGGCCAAGGGTCCTCAGCTCAAGCAACTCATCAAGAAGCACTGGTCTGTGATCCTCGGGAAGCAGGCAGCCCCCGACGCCGTTGGACGCCCACGGATGCCGACCAGAGAGAGCGAGGATGCTCAGGATGATGATCACCTCGTGGCCTTGGTCCCACAACTGAAGGATCTGCTGCGCAACGTGCCAGCGGAGACCGGCCTCAACATTGAGATCAAGTACCCGGACAACTTCTGGCGCGCGGGGATGCGCGCTTCGTCATGCTTTGCCATGAACGCGTACGTCGACGAGATCCTTCGCTGTGTGTTTGACTACGCCGGCTCGCGCCGAATCTTCTTCTCGTGCTTCGACCCGAACGTATGCGTGCTGCTTCGTGCCAAGCAGACGCGGTACCCGGTGCTGTTCCTTACTTACGGATCCATCAAGCCGACGGCGTTTGATGCGCGGCTCACGCTGCAGCTCGCGGTCAACGTGGCCAAGATGGAGCGTCTGCAGGGCATCGTGTCCATGTCGGACGACTTTATCGCGACCCCGGCGCTGGCGCAAGTCGTCAAGCAGCAGCTGCTGAGCGCCGACGTGGCCAGCGCGCTCATGACGTGGGGCGACCAGAACACGAGCCACGAGTGCGTCCAGATCCAGAAGCGCGCGGGCATCGACGGCATCATCAGCGACAACGTGCTCGACCTGACGCGTAGCGACGAGAAGGCTCGCGCCGCGCTCGCCTCGTAGAGGAGCAGGCAAAGGTGTTCACATGGCATTTACGGCGGTGTGTGTGTGCTGCAATGAACCCAATGGAGACGTCGGGCTTTGTGATCCACACGAGCAGTAGAGGTCTTGGACGACGTCTCTACAAGCGCAACAACGCCTTTGCCGGGCGAGAAGCGCCTCCCAAGTACTGGCGAAGAGCCTTAAAGACATGTCCTGAGGGCGTGAACATGCCAGCGAAGCACCAGCGCAGCCCTCGATCATTCACTTCAATTGGCGCCGCCATTCTGCGCGTCAACTTGAAAACGCCACGCTTGGTCGTGCAATCGTTTCCGATGCCTTCATGTCCGTGGGAACAATTCGCATCTCCGCAGGTCAACTCCAAAATATGATACAGTCTTTTCCTTGCGTTTCTAGTATTTACAATGATATTTGGCCCTGCATATATTCATGAATGGCGGCATTAGATAACTTCCGCAACAATTCTCACGTAACATCAAGTTATACAGGCTTTTCGATAAACTGACCACAGGTGCACCGCCTTGCGACGACCTTCGCGCCACCCGCCGCCCATCGTCCGCCCGTCCGCCCTGGTTCTCCGACCGCTCTTGCTTGCTTGGAGCGTCCTTTCCCGATACATTTCCCAATATTATCGCGCGCCGAGCACCAGGAGGACTCGGCAGGAGAACGCTCCCGGCCTGCGCGCGCGCGCATGTACTCGTCGTCCTCGAGCGGCAGCGCGCCCATGTCGACGCTGGGCGCGCCCTCCGCGTCCTCCGCGCCGCTACTGCCGTCTCTGCCGTCTCTGCCGCCGCTGTCGGCGCCGTCGGCGCTCGGCGGCGCGTTCTTGCCGCTCAACCCGGTGGTGGGCGTCGGTGCGACGGCCCCGCGCGTGGCGATGGAGGGCAAGAGCCTGTTCACGTGCCACGGCTGCGGCGCGCTGCTCAAGTTCAAGTACAGCCCCGTGTCGATCGAGGACAAGATCCGCCGGCTGCGGCCCATTGAGTTCGAGCGCAAGCCGCTGGGCGACCTGCCCCCGGCCGGCGACGGCAGCCGCAGCAGCACGGACGACGCGCTCGAGGCGGACGCCGAGGCCGGGGAGAGCGACAACGAGGGCGGCGCCAGCGGCAGGGGGTCCATGGCCATCGCGCTGGCGCTCGCGGGCGGCCGCAAGTCGGCCACGGCGGACGGAAGCGTCGCGCCGCCGCTGCTGCCCATGGTCGTCCCGGAGGTCGTCTGGGAGAGTCAGAGCGCGCAGGAGAGCGACGACAGCGCGGCCGTGTGGGTGCCCGCGCGGTTCGCGCCGGCGCAGGGCGAGAGCGCCTTCTACAGCTGCAACCGCGGGCTGCACGGCGACGCCGTCGCCGACGTGGTGCCTGCGCGGCTGCTGACCAAGCCGCACTTGTGGCTCTCGCCCGGCTGGGACGTCGACATGACGCTGCCGCAGTGCGACGACGAAGGATGGATATACGCCGCGAGCTTCGCGGACTTCCACACGCCGACGCTGCCTCGACAGAGCGAGGGGGAATCGGTGGACACGGCGGGAGAAGAAGCAGAAGGAGCGCCGCAAGACGTGGACATCGCGCCGCAGGAGTGCGTGGTGCGGCGTCGGCGACTGATCCGGAAGCGGCAGATAGACGGCAGCGACCTCAGCTGGTTCCAGGAGTTGCTCGACTGCAGGTGCGGGGTGTTCGTTGACGGAGATTGCTCTCGAGCGACCAAGCTCACCTGATGACTGGCGTCGTTGTGGCTCTCCAGCTCGTTGCTACAGCAAAAGAAGACTCCGTCGTGCCACGACTGCGAGGCCGCGATACTCAGCGGCTTGCAACAGTACGGGCTTGCTCACACGTGGGTCATGGTTGATGTTAATGACCTGATGCTAACTACTTGCCTCCGTGGACACTCAGCACATTAAACGGACTGGAGGAAGAGCGTGGGCAGTACGAGGGCTTCTTGGAGCAGTTCGCAGCAGACTTGGAGGCGATGCACCTCGGTGCCGAGGCACGCACGCCTCGAGCCATCGCCGAGGAAGGAGAGGACGAAGACTGGGGTGAGGAGGACCCGGAGCTGCGAGCGCTGGAGGAAGAGGAGAGGCAACTGCTGCGCGAGCTCGAGTCCATCGAGGACGAGACCAAGATGGTCGAAGCCAAGCGGCAGGAGCTGTGGGAGTCGGGCATGGACCTGGAGCAGCTCATCCGCGGCACCTTCGGGGAGGGTGCGTTCCTGCAGCACCTCCTCGGTCTCAGTCGCGATGAGCGCCAATCGGTCGGCGTGTTCTCCGTTCATGCGTCCGACATGCTGCGACGGCTGCAGCGCTACAACGTCTGCAATGACGTGTTCCACATCTGGCATGATGGTCTCTTCGGCACGATCAACGGTCTCCGCCTCGGACGGCTGCCATCGAAGGCTGTCGAGTGGGTCGAGATCAATGCGGCGCTCGGCCAGGCCGTACTGCTGCTGGTGACGATCGCAGAGCGGGCGAACTTCCAGTTCACGCGCAACCAACTCATCCCGCGAGGGAGCTTTTCTCGCGTCACCAACTCGTACGGGAAGGAGTACAGCCTGTACAGCGACGGCGGCATGTTCCGCCGGCGCGGGTTTAACCAGGCTATGGTGCTCTTCCTCGAGTGCGTGGACGAGGCCGGTCGGCGGGCGATGCATGAGGAGCCGTCGCTCAAGTTCCCGTACAAGATCACGCGCGGCAAGATCGGTGACCTGCCCATTTCGCTCGGCAACGACGAGCAGTGGACCAAGGCGCTCAAGTACATGCTGACACACCTCAAGTGGTTGCTCGCGTGGATCTCGAAGCGGTATCCCTGACGCCTTGGTGCAGCAGAGGTGGGAGCATGAGGGAGCCACCTTATTGATAGCACCTGTCGATATTACCAAGGCGGGGCACAGAGACGACGATCCAAGGAGGGCGGAGCACGAGACTGCGATGGCTCCCCCTCGCCGCCTTCTTATAGAAACCAATGAGAGCAAGTCAAGCCTTAGGTGGCGCAGCCGCATTGCAGCTGCCGCCACTGGGAAGACGAGTTCGAGCCGCAACCATCTGTGAGTCCATCTTGAGTTGCTGTGTTGGTTGGCTTATATGAGTTTGTGGATGGCCTTGTGGATGGCGTTGGCCGCGTGCAGCAGCTCCTCCTGCGTCGTGCCGCGACCCACTGAGAGCCGCAGCGTGCCCAAGGCGTACTCGGACGGCACGCGCATGGCCGCCAGCACGTGCGAGACCTTGACCTTGGTAGCGTTTCCGCCCTTGTCATCCTCGCTGTGGCTATGGCACGCCGACCCGGCGCTCGCGAACACGCCCTCGGCCTCAATCACTGCAGTGGACACGACAAGAGACTGCGTGAGTCGACGAAAGCGATAACAAGGAGGAAGGAGAACGGGAAGAAGCACGCACGCTCGAGGAGGCGGACGGCCGAGACGTTGGCGAAGCTGATGCTGAGCGTGTTGGGCAGCGAGCGCTCCGGGTGGCCGTTGACGCGGTAGCTGATGTTGCTGAGCGAGCAGAGCTTGAGCAGGTTCTCGAGCAGGATGTTCTTGCCCTCCTGCATGACGCCGCGGTACTCGGGCAGCCGCTCGCGCACGAGCTCGCAGGCGGCACCGAGCGCCACGACGAAGGCCACGTTCTCCGTCCCAGCGCGCCGGCCGTGCTCGTGCGCCGCGCCGTGGATGAGCACGTCGGGCTCGAGCGTGCCGCGGCGGATGTAGAGCGCGCCGACGCCCTTGGGGGCGTACAGCTTGTGGCCGGCGATGGTGAGCAGGTCGACGCCCAGGTCGCGCACCGACACGGGCACCTTACCGATCGCCTGGCTCGCGTCCGTGTGCACGAGGATCGGGTGGCGCAGCTCCGGACTCTCCTGCACGTGGCGCTGCAGCGCGCGCACAATGTCGGCGACCGGCTGCAACGAGCCGACCTCGTTGTTGGCCAGCATGACCGAGACGAGGAAGGTCTGAGGCGTGACGGCGGCCAGCACGTCGCTCACGTGGACGCAGCCGAGCTGGTCCACGGGCAGGTACGTCACGTGGAAGCCCTGCGTCTCAAGGAAGCGGCAGGTTTCAAGCACGGCCACGTGCTCGACGGCGGTCGTGATGATGTGGTTGCGGCCCGTGGCGCGCAGCGCGGCCGAGGCGCTGCCCTTGAGCGCGTAGTTGATGGACTCGGTGCCGCCCGAGAGGAAGACGAGCTCGTGCTCGGCGTCCTCGGCCTCGAGCATGGCGCCGACCTGGGCTCGCGCGCGCGACACGGCCTGCTTGGCGTGCACGCCTAGCGGGTAGGGCGAGGACGCGTTTCCGAACTGCGGGCCCAGGAACGGCAGCATGCTCTGCAGCACCTTGGCATCCAGCGGCGTGGTCGCGTTGTAGTCCAGGTACGCGCGGCTCGCCATGGTGCTCGCTCGCTCGGTCTCCCTCTCCTCGGACAGTCTTGCTGCTGCTTGCGATGGCGGTTCGAGAATGACACGCCGGAGAGAGCGAGACTCGTCCTGGGGAGGAGAGCAGAGAGGAGAGGACAGCGCCGCGGCGGCAGTGGGTACAAGGCGAGCGAGCCAAGCGCTGAGCCAAGTGCACACGGACGGGGGGCGGATTGCTGACGCGCAGAGGCGGAGGCAACGTCTCTCGCCGCGAGCACTTCGACGAATGTGATCGATAGTGCCGTCAATGCTCTTCGCCTCGGCGAATTCCAGCGGCTCCTCTCCTCTTGTCGGGGGTTTCCAGCGCGGTGATTGGTCGGAAATGGTCGTAATCCATGATTTCAGCGAATCAAGCAGCCGTTCGGTGGATCGCGGCACCGGTGATTGGCTGAAAACGACCCGAAAACGAGCGCGTCTCTCGCCGCCCATGGACGCTGCCTTAACCAACTTTGGCTGCCACTCGGTGGAAGCGCGAAGCTTCGCGCACGGCGCCTCGAACGCGCCGCGCGTCTGCTCCCACGTGCTGTACGCGTCGTCGTCCCAACCAGCAGCAGCACGTCGGACGCGGCGCCCATGAAGGGCGAGGGTGAGGGCGGAACGGGCGAACAGGTCGGGCGGTGGATGCGTCCACGGTGTCCGCTCGCCTCGTCTTGCGGCTGACCCCCATGCCCGGCTCTGTTGTTTCTCATGATGCGGGCAGGCTGGAGCGGGCGGCGGCCAGCTGCCGACGCTGCTGGTGCGTCTCCCGTCGCGTTCCCGGCATGCGAGCGGGTGGAGACTGATGGGCTCGTCCGCGGGCAGGGCAGCGCGGCGGCCGGCATGATCGGCCGCGTCTTCTGCCACCCGCTGGACACGGTCAAGGCGCGGCTGCAGGCGAGCACGGGCGCCAGGACATCCATCTATGCGCAGCTGCGGCTGCGAGGGCTCTACCGCGGCCTGGGCGTCAGCATGCTCGGCTCGGCGCCCGCCACTTGTCTCTACCTGACGTCGTACGAGGTGGCCAAGGCCTCGCTGGCGACCCGCAGCGAGCTGTGCGCCAGCCACCCGTCGCTGCTATACCTGGGCGCCGGCATGACTGCCGAGGCCTTCAGCTGCGTGCTCTGGGTCCCCATCGACGTCATCAAGGAGCGCATGCAGGTGCAGCAGCCCGGCGGTAGCGGCAGCAGTGGCGTCTATTACCGCAACACGCTGCACGCGGCGAGGACCATCCTGCGCACCGAGAGGCTGCGCGGGCTGTACAAGGGCTACGGAGCCACGCTGCTGTCCTTCGGACCCTTCTCGGCGCTCTACTTCATGTTCTACGAGAAGGTAGACGACACGCGGTCGGCATCGCATGGACGGCGCTAGTCACAGCATCCACGACTAACTCGTCAACCAACGCCATGGCAGAACAAGGCGGCGGCACAAGCGTACCTGGGGCTGGACGAGCTCGCGCCGCAGTACACGCTGCTGAGCGCGGCGACTGCTGGCGCGGCGGCCTCGTTCCTCACCAACCCGCTCGACCTCATCAAGCTGCGGCTCCAGGTGCAGCGCGCGGTCACCGCCACGGCTGCCGGCGCTGGATCAAGCCCACCGCCCTACCACGGCGTTGTCGACGGACTTGCTCATGTCATCAGGTTTGTTGCGTTGACGCTGCCGAACTTGGCGGTACGACTGCGGAGCTGACCTGGCATCCCTGCTGTTCTTCAGGTCGGAAGGGCTGCTGGCCTTGTACAAAGGCGCCGGCGCGCGCATCGGGTTCCACGCCCCGTCGACAGCCATCACCATGTCCCTCTTTGAAAGCTGCCGCCGGGTGTTTGTCGCCGTCTTGGACGAGTAGCGGGGTCTGCGCGTCGCTGCAACGCAAGCTGTCAGTCATCAGCAAATCCGCTAGCGCATGGAATCCAAAGAGGGAATGCCACGAAACCAAACATTGGCCCGCATCAATGTCGAGCGCGGAAAGCTTGTCTGCCGTCGGGAGGCTCCGCGCTCGACGCGTTTATTCCATGGCAGCTTTGGCTTTGACTGCTTGTTCTTGCTGACGCTTCTCTCGACTGGTTGCTGCCGTCGCGGTGTGGAGCGGTTTGGCCTCGTCCGCCATGGCGCGCATGGCATCGCGCTTCCGAGCATCCGCACTCACTTCCTTAACAAAATCCTGCTCGATCTTGACGACGCCCTGGGTCGCCTCCAACGACGGCTTGTTCTTGAGCAACTGTCGGGTCGGCATCTTCCGGTTCGTCGGGATGACTCCCAGCAACCGCGGCGTGTCGCCGTCGTACTTGATGACTTCCGTGTGGTGCAGTACGCCAAGTTGCTCCATGCGATCACGCTTCCGCTCCAGCCGATCGCGCTGGAAGGCCTCCTCCTCAACAGCAATGACGTTCTCCCACTCCTCTTGCAGGTCGTCGAGATCTTCCTCGGCTTCTTTTGAGATCTGCACCGTGTTGTACTCGACTGGAGCCGCGTTACTGGACGGAGCACCAGCGCTCTGGTCGTTCCACGCTGACACTAGAAGTGGGCAGTCATCGTGGAGCCGAAGCTCGAGCACACTGCCCGCGTCGATGCCGTGCTCTTCCAGCACCATCACCTGCGCTTCTTCGCCGATCAGCGTGTCTCCCCAGAACACCTGCTGGTCCCAGATTGAGATTTGCTGCTCCGTCAGGCCCTCCATGTAGTACTTGATATAGTTGACGGTGTGCTTGGCATGAACGCGGATCGGCAGCAGCATGTCTCGCTCTGGCAATTTGTTCGTGAACTCGTCCTCGCCGTCGTTGTTGTCGTCGTCCTCGTCCAGGTCGCCGCTATCTTGTAGCTCCAGTGCGACTCTGGGAAGGTTTGCCACTGCCGCGGGTAGCTTTAGATAGATGGAGAACGAAATCTCCTCGGCTTTCTCCACCTTCTTCGCCAACTTGCTGTGGATCCGTGCGCGTACAGGCGAGGTCTCACGCTCCGTCTTGACGCGCTTGACGATGCGGCGCGGCGACTGCTCGTCTGAATCATAGCTGTCGCTGACATCGGCATGGGGTCGACGCCCTCGCGGTGGCGACGAGGGTGATCCCTTTGTGTGGCACGCCTTCTCGTCTGGAGGCGGAGGAGACAGTGACGAAATGTCTTGCTGGCTTCCTTGGTGCCCTTCCAACAAGTACGACGTCATTTTCCCGATCGGAAGCATGACAGGTACCTCCATGTCAATGGCATTCTTGTCTCCGTTGGCGTCGGAGTACACGATCTTGCGCATGCGGACGCCGGTGCCGGCCTCCTCGCGCTGCGACCCGTACACGCGACCACTCACCCAGCACACGTATCTGCCTTGATCGAGCTCTTTCCGGTCGCATTGCTCAAACGTGCACACGTGAGGCGATCCGTGGCGTCGGCATGCATAAATACCGTCTTCCAGGTATTGGAAACGACTGGCACAGCTCTCGCGGCGGCACTCCGACAGCTTTTCGAGGTGGAAGCGCGTGTGATGGTCTCCGAGATGGATCTCCGAGGTAACCAGCAAATGTGGTGGCTCGCTGGCTGGAGTGGAGACGAGTTTAGGATCCTCAGCTGCTGCTGCAGCATTCGGAGGCACTGGAGACGTCGGAGCCGCCTTCTCTTCATCCACAACACCTTCCTGTTTGCCTTCGCTGACTAGCGGTGGTGCGATGTTGCCCTGCAGTTGGTCGTACAACCAGTTCTGGATGAGCCAATACGCGCGCATCCGGCACACCTTCTTGTCCATCTCCGTGTCCCCAATGCTGCTGGTGCACGTCTCATCGCACGCGTGGATGTACTTGTGGAGCAGGCAGATGTAGACGCGTCGGCGGGGCGATCCGTAGCACTCGAGGTCGCGGTCCATCGACACAATCTTGCCGCACCCGCGTCCGACGCACTGCTCTCCCGTCTCGAACCGGATTTCCGTCGCGTTGATGCCTAGGATCTTGGCCCACTCGGCGATCCGGTCCATGACGTCCATCTTGTGCTTCACCCGCGCCATCCACTCGAGCGACGCGAAGTCCGTCGACGCCTCCAGCTTGATTTGGTCCTTCCCCACCACAATCCCACCGGCCGCATCGCTCCCGTCCTTCCCGGCCATCAAGTCGGCCAGCTTGGCGTCGTATGCCGCGCGTCGAACCGGGTCGCTCAGCGTCTCGTACGCCACAAGTAGCCGCGCGAACTCAGTCGAGTCGTCTTCGCTCGCATCGGCCTTCCCGTCCTTGACCGCTGGCGTCGAACTGCCGCCTTCGTCTCCTTCTTCTCCATCCAACACGTCGCGCAGACTGGCGGCGGCGGAGCGCTGCTTGTCCGGATGCAGCCTCAGCGCGAGCTTGCGGAACTGGCGCTTCACGTCGTCAGCGGAGACGCCGGCGCGGTCTCCCGTGAGCTGCAGCAGCTCGTAGAAGTCGCGCTTCTTCTTCGTCTTGGGCTTCTTCTTCTGCGGCTCCGACTGCACGTCGCTGGCCGAGCGCGCGCGCTTCCTCGCGGCGCTCCGGTCGTCCGCGCTCACGTCCTGGTACGGGTTCCAGCTGAGCGCGAGCTGCTCCAGCCGCCGCTCCACGGCTGCCCACTCGGCGGCGCTCGCGCCGTCCACCAGCTGCCGCCGCAGCGTGTGTGCGTCCGCCGCCAGGATCGCGCCGCGTTCCTCGAATTTGGCGATCTTGGACAGCAACACGCGCCGCCTGGAGGCCGCCGACGGCTTGGGATCATCCACAGGTGTCGCCATCGCCTTGGAGTCGCCCGAAGCCGCGCTTCCGGCGCTCGCAGAGCCGGAAGAACCCATGGAAGCGCGCGCGGCGTCCGTCGTCGGCATTTCCATGCGCGTTTCCTTTTTCCGATACAAACGACAAGTGGAAAATAAAGTGGCCGTATAGTTTTTGCGCGCGAGGTGACACCGAGGGAATCTCCCTCTACAAGAGAGCGCCATGTTGAAGCGTGCTTTATCTTGGGTTTTGTCTCGCTTCAAGGAGGAAGGCGCTCTGGTATCGAGAATGGAACCGCCTGCCTGCCTGCTTGCTCGCTCGCTCTGCTCGAAGCACACAATCACAGCCGAAGCTGGAGGTGCTTGGGCAGCGGCGTAAGTACCAATCAGTGCCCTTGCTTCAGGCCGTGACTTCGCTGCGCTGGCACTGTTGGATGGTCCAGCAGACACCAGTGTGGCAAGTAGCATGCATTTTCACCCTGGATCCTTCGCGTTTCTCGTAGCCCAACGGCTCGCTGCCCTCCTGATGCGTCGGCTTGTTCGGCGACGGATGGGCTGAAACCCCTGGCGCAGTCGCCGACCCTGCTGCGTTCGCTGCCACAGATCGAAAATGCAGGTCGGACGTCTCGTCATGCGCGTTGGCCCTCTACTGCTGCTGCTGCTTACTGCGGCGCGCGGCACCTCTGGGCATGGAGAAGACACCCGATCACCCACGCTCGAACCTACACCGACACCCACAAGGACGCCAACCGGGTGTTTTGAAGATGCCAAGATCTGCCCCGGCACCAACACGACCGTGGGGCGATCCCCTGCTCTGGGCTGCGAGTTCTCCGAGTGCCCGGCAACGCCTGCGCCAACGAGCTAAAGCATGCTGTGGTTGAGTATCGCGGTGGCGGTGCATGACCACCACCACGCCAAATCCCATCCGCATTAGGAGGGGAACGGCGTCTATGGTGTAAAGTTATCTGGAACAAGCTCTTGTCATTTGCTGCGTTATTGCGTCCTTGTTGTCCAAACTATCTTGTGGTGCGCATTCCACCGCTTCGTGACGGCTCTGTAGGAGTCTCCAGCGCAGCAAAGGCTCTACCATTTCGCGAGGCATTGCTCGGAATCCGACCAAAGGTGGCCAATCTGGACTGACTGGTCATGTGGATCACGCATTATGGAAGGGCCTATAACACCTACCTCTGTCACTATCAAATCGATCGAAAGTAGTCGAGGCTGGCAGGTCTCCGCGGTGAATGTGCACCGCCAGGCAGCGCGCGGCGAGTTGCCGCAGCAGCTGCCAGTTGTTGACGAAGATGTCGGCGTCGCAGTAGAACTGGACGCCAGACGAAGGGCAGTTCGACACGTCGCTCGTCCCAAGCACGTGGATCTGCACGCCGCTTGATCGAAGGTCGATCGTCGAACACGTCTTGTACTTGTCCTCGCGGTGCCCGGCGATCAGCACCGGCCTCGTTCTCCATCAGGGTGTGGGACTTCGACTGGCTGGCTGGTTGGTCAGCGACAGCACGTCCCGCACGATGTGATGTCATCCTCTGGCCGTCTCGAGCAGTGAACGCAGCGACGATGTGCGAGCAGGCTGCGTCGGGTCGACTGG
>JAADYF010000160.1:0-35454 GCA_023338175.1 Phytopythium delawarense
GAAACCCCGTCACCATCATCAAAATCGCGCTCCTTAGCATAAGTCAGCGATTTGCCGTAGTGATTTACAGCACATATCCAAACAGCACGCGCTAATTCGACGTGGTTGTCGAGATATCGCAAAAAGTTGACCGGACGCTAACTTTTGTCGCGGAGTGTAGGACCAACCATTATGCGCCTCAGCATTTCGTCCACCATCGAGCACCAGCGTTCGAAATGAGCCCAGTGGGATAAATGGGTGTTGATTTAAAAAAAAATCCCATCCACAGCTTCCACGATGGGTACGTTGGGTTTTATCGGATCCCCATTCGCCGCTAGCGCTTTCATTGATTGGGTGAAAGTTGATATATTTATCCAATCCAAATCAACCTGAATTGTTCAGAGACTTGATTTTCATCCAATAATGAAGCGCTAGTAGCGATTGAGGTGGCGTCCACACCTTGACTGGCGGTCGGCGGGCAAGTCTTGAACTGGAAGCGACGCGCATCATCATGGCGGCGGATGCGGCGGCGGTGCCGGCGCACGTGCTGCGCGGGGTGAACGCCCAGAAGCGCAAGCTGAAGCTACAGCAGCAGGCGGGCATCTCGTTCCCGGATGCGCCGGTCGCGGGCAAGAAGCAGCGCGTGGAGGAGGTGACGCTGGCGGCGCGAGAGGTCATGCTGGCGCGGCTGGCGGGCGACCTGGGCTTCCCCGTGGCGGACGCCGAGTGGGAGCGGCTGGTGGCGCTCACGCAGCAGCACCCGCGCTTCGAGCAGCTCTTCGCCTTCCCGTCCGCCTCGCAGCCCGGCTGGGTCACGCCCAAGCCCGCCAAGAAGAAGAAGAAGCACCTCAAGATCATCGCCATCGACTGCGAGATGTGCGTCACCGTGCCGCTCGACGGCGCGCGCACGTCCGGCCAGCGCCTGTCGAACGCGCTGTGCCGCGTGTCGGCCGTCGACGGAGAGGACATGCTGCGCAGCGTCGTGTCGGACTTCATCGTGCACCAGCCCGAGCCCGGCATGCGCCTCGTGGACCCCAAGACGGACATCCACGGCATCACGCCCGAGATGATCGCGCAGTCTAACATCTCGATCGAGAAGGCGCAGAAGAAGATGCTCAAGTACATCTCGAGCGACACGATCGTCGTGGGCCACTCGGTCTACGGCGACCTCGCCAGCATGCGCATCGACCACCGCCGCGTCATCGACACGGCGCTCATCTACCAGCGGAAGGAAGGCAGCGAGTCGCGCCGCACGCCCGGACTGAGAGACCTGACCAAGTTCCTGCTCAAGTTCGAGATGCCCGACGGACACGACAGTACCATCGACGCGCAGGCGTCCATGCTCGCGGCCAAGTACGCCGTCCGCAACCCGTCCGGCAGCATCATCCCGTCCGCACTCGAGCTGCACGGCCCACGCGTGCCGCGAGAGCGACTCACTGTCGCGAAGTCGAACTTTATAACGTACGACGGGCAGACTGGGCTTGTCGCGACGGCATTCACCCTCAGTGGCGACTCGTCGTCCTCGCCATCGGCTTCGCCACCGCCCGCTGCAGTCAACAGCGACTCTGTCGTGCAGCTGCACACGATCCCAGCGGACGGCAGCAGCCAGTCGAGCGCTGCCAGCCCGCCGGTCGTGGCCGCCAACAGGTTCGGCAGCGAGGCCGCGATCGCGCGGTCGTGTCGGCTGCGCGTGCACCGCATCCCCAAGGGCGTCACGAGCAGCGACATTGAAAAGTTCTTCGTCGAGACCACCAAGATCGTGCCGACGGCGGTGGAGCAGATCGTGTGGCTGCCGGCCAAGAACCGCGGGTCCTGCAACCTCACGTTCGCGACGAACGCGCACGCCGCGCTGGCGTTCGAGTGCGCCAAGGGGAAGGGCAAGACGACGGCGGACTCGGTCGGCCGCGCGCAGAAGACCATCTCGGTCGTCAACGCCAAGGGCAAGACGTTCAAGAGCATCCAGCTGGGCGTCATGTGAGCGCGCTGCTGGGGCTCTCAACACATAGAGGTGAATGCACGAGTCTATTTACACGTCTGCTTTCGATGGGAGACTGGTCGATGGTGTTGGGCTTCCACGCAGTTTGAGATATGTGAGACGCTGCTCCTGAGCTCACACGGCCGACTTTGGCGAATCTGAGGATGCTCCAGCCATCATGAGCTTGCGCTTGGTCGCGGCGGCGTGCCGGAAGAACTTGGCGTCCTTCTCGGACGCCTGCCGTCGCTGCTCCTCGATAAACTGCTGCTCCTGCTGCAGCTTGAGCAGCTCGCGGCGCTCCTTCTCGACCAGCCAATTCTGCAGCTTCTGTTGCTTCTCGATCGCCTTGCGAGACAGCTCCAGCTCCTTCTCCATCGTCAGCGGTGGCTTGCCCGTCTGGGCGTCGTTCTTCCACACCTCTCCACTGGCAGGTTCTGCCGCCGGCACTTTTCCAGACGAACTTGCAGTCGACGGCGTGGCACTCGTGGATCTCCCCCGAACGCGATATAGGAGGTCGATGGCCCCTGAGTTTTGTTTGCTAGCACCGGTTGCAGCTGAGAAGGAGAACGACCCGGCAGACTTGAGGCCCAGAGGAGCTGTGCAACCCAACATCAGTAGTGGCATCGCATAGTGAGTCGTGGTGGGGCGATGGTGCTGGGGAACTAGTAAACAAGGACGTACGAGGTCGGGGAAACGGCGAACTAGTGCTGCCACCGCTGGTCGAGACAGCAATGCCTCGAAACAAGCGTGAGTGAATAGTCTTGAGTTCCTCTTCCTCAATCTCGAAGCGGAAGAAGCGGTCCGACGCCTCCTTGAGCTGCTGCAGAGTGTTTTCAAGTTGCTGTTCGGTCGTCACATCAACCCACGGCGTCAAACCCCGTTGGCAGAATAGTTGTAACATACCAGACTGAGAACTTACCGTCTTGGCTTGCAGCACTTGCGGGTCCGCTGAGCTGCCGGAGTTGGGCGGCTGCCGCGGTTGCTGCTGTCTCATCAGCCCAATCTCCTTTTGGTAGCTTTCGTTCTGCCGCTTGAGCTCTGCGTTCTCTTGCGCCACACGGACCAGTCGGGTCTTGATGCGGTTGTTGTCGTCGCGATCATCACTGTCTTCATCCACATCTGACCTCAGAGTATCCGTGTTGTTGTTGCCTTCCTCGTCGTCAGTCGCTGGGCAAGTGCTTGGCGCTCCTCGCAAAACGCGCACGACTTCGCGGAGCTGTTCAAGCTCGCGCTCCAATTTCTCCACGTACGCTGGGTCGACTGTCCGCTGTTCATTGATTCGAACCACCACCATGACCTTCTTGGCGCGGTCGGCGAACTTAAGCGTCGAAACCGACTCCTCCACGCAATCGAGCGATGGAGACAGCGTCGCAATGATCTTGGTCTTGGTGTTGCCTCCGAGACTGTCCTGCAGCAGCCTTGTGAGCTTCGAGTCCCGGTACGGAACGTGCGTGTGGCCACTGGGCCCGGAGCGCGATGACAGCGACGCAATGCACCTCCCGAGCGTGTGGAGGCTGAGGTTGATGTTGTTCATCTCGGAGATATGGTGGTCCTGTGGAGATCACCATGTGAGGCATTAGTGATACTTTTGCCTGCAGACAGCTAAGCAATGCGACCAACCATCATGTCGGCGCCGAGATGCCACTTCTCAGAGCCGGCGAGGTCGACGAGGTTGAATTTGGACTTGAGCACGGCGCCGTCGCTCTTGCGGCGCTGCTCTAGCAGCAGCTGGAACACACTGTGGCTGCGGCTGCTGACCTGGTTCATGTGCGTCGACCGAACAGCTCTGTGCTGCTCGCCGGCTTGTAGTAACTGCAAACAGTCGTTCACCCCGCGCACGGCATACTCGGACAGTCCCTCGACGAAGATCCCGTTCTGCCGGTCCTCGCGGATCTCGAGCGGTCGATCCATGTTGGAGTCGCGCAGCAAGTCGAAGATTTGCTCGTTGTAGATCTGCACGAAGGAGCAGTAGACCGCTGGCTGCATGTCCGCCTCCATCTGCACGGTGGAAGCGAAGATCTCCTTGATGGCGCGGGGAATGATGCCAGCGGGGCTCTTTTGAAGCCCTGGGCGATACCGCGACAGGTCGCTCTCGGCACCAAACATGGTGAACGACTTGCCGCTTCCGGTCTGTCCGTATGCAAACAGCGTCGAGTTGAAGCCTTGGAGAAACGACTGGGTGCACTCACGCACGCGCTCGTAGACCTGCTCCTGGGAGAATGACGAGTCGAACACGGCATCGTACGAGCACTTGACGTTCGCATCGGTCGTCTTGACCTCAATCGTCTGTTGTGAGTTCAGAAGGCGTAAGTGATCAGCACAGGCAGCGATCATGCTCTCACGCATCGATAGGTCACCTGATCATCGATGGCGCGGATGCACGATGTGGACGCCGGGTTCGCTTGGTCTTGGAGCGCCTTCTCTCTGTCCACGAGCGGACGAATGCGGATGAACACCTGGATGTTCTCGGATGTGCCTCCTTTCCTCGCCACCGCTCTTGTAGTAGAAGCCGCAGCACCTTCGGCTGGGTCGCTTCCAGGTTTCGACGCCATCGAGCCGTCCGGTGAAGAGGTCGCCCCGGACCCCCGCCGCTGCAACCGCTTGGCCGTGAACGTCGGAGGTGTTATCTCGGCTCGCGCTTTCTTGTCTGATGACAACAGCACTCGATCGAAGCACTCGGAGTCGTCTGCGCTCCGGATGAGGCGGCACAAGTGCTGCACCTTTGGGTCCGACCACGACTGTCCGCACGGACACGCTGGCCCCTCGCCCGCCTCCGTGGTGGCGACCGGGGCTCTCACACGAACACCCACACAGTCCACGCCCTCACGTTATGGTCGCCAACAAGCTCAAGCACCGAGCAGCAGGATCAATCTCCACAACCAAGTCTCCGTCCGATCGACCGCCGCATTCGCACTAAAATTAGCCATCACTTCACCAAACATGGCTACATCTTCGTAAATAGTGTGTCAAACACTATAAATTCATCCAAATGATCAATATTATCATAGAAGTAGGACACGTTCACCTTATTCTTGTCCAAACGGCAAGTGTTGGTGGGCGTCAAGCGACTCCATTGGGGAAAGGACGGACTCGACGGGACGGGACGAGATGCCGGCCTCCATGACGACGGCGCCTGCGATCGCGACGCCCGAGGGCGAGGCTCACATCCACCAGGTGGAGGACTTCCCGCTGGACGCGGTGCTGGCGCTCGTGCGGTGGCAGCACACGCGCAGGGGCTACGACGGAGACGCGGCGCTGATCCGCACGGGCCTGGCGCTGCTGTCGACGGACGCGCGCGGCGGTGATGACGCCCTCAGCCTGCTCGAGCGCGCGGAGGAGGCGCTCAACGTGTCGTGGCAGCGGATTGCTGCCGAGGTGATGCAGTTCGCGGTCTTCCTGGTGACCAAGGCGCGGCGCGACGACGAGGCGCGGCCGGAGCAGACCAAGCACGGGCTTCGGCTGCTGCAGCTGTCGCTCGCGACCTTCGCGACCAGGCAGCGCGGCAGTGGCGAAGCGCCCGTCTCGCTCTCCACCAACTCGTGCAATCTGCTGCTCTCAGCGCTCGCAGAGGTGCTGGAGACGACCAGCAGCAGCAGCAGCGATGACGGACTGCGCGCGCTCCAGGACGTCAAGTACGTCTTCGTGCACCTCTTCGGCCTGCAGCATGACGCGCTGGACGCGTCGGAGGCCGTGACGCCCAGCTTCCAGCTCTATCGCCCGCCCACCAACGTGTTCGCGGAGTTCATGGACCGCGCGCTGTCGGCGTCCTTCCAGCACGTCGACGCGTTGGCTGCAGCGATCAGCTCCAGTGAAGAGAGTGCATCCAACGAGCTGACGAACGAGATGGAGGAGCATGTGGCACTGGCCAGCGCGATCGTGTGCGTGTACCAGGAGCTGCAAAAGACGCAGATGAACAAGCGCAAGGTGTTCCTTGCCGTGGCCAAGACGTCACTGCGCGCGATCCTTCGATTCCGCCACGCGATCGACAAGTGGACGAACGACTTGCATCTGCGCGGCGCAAAACCCATCCTCAAGCGTCTAGACCAGACGGTCGAAGACGCTTTGTTTGACGCCGAGCACATCCGCGAGTTCGACGGCGCTCTGGTGCACCAGCGATCCGTGTGGACTCAACGCGGCTCCGACACGCACGCGGATGGCAAAGAGGACAGCAACCGCGCTGGTGGCAAGACGAAGAAGCGTCGAAACAACGACAGCTCCTCGGGCAAGCAGTCTGCGCTCATCTCGTACCAGAAACAGCTCTTTGACGAACTGCTGAGCATCCTTGTCGACAGCCAAGTCCCGCTGCAGCTACGCGCTTCTGGCGTGGGGAAGTTCCTGCGCGTTCTCATGCGTGGTTTCAGTACGCGCATCCGAGCGGCTGCAACCTCGAAGATTGTCGACGCCAAGATGGACCCGAAGACGAATCGCAAGCGCGCTGCAATCGTCATCGCGGCGACTTCCACGACGTACTCGCCGTTCAAGTTCTGGGCGGAGCTCTGCGCGGTCGCGTTCCTGGCGTTCCAGCAGCTCTTCAAAGGAAGCGAGGCAGCTGATGCTGCATCTATCCTGGTCGTGCTGTACAATTCGCTATTCAAGTCGCTCCGCGAATATGACATCTACCGCGTGACGGAGGACACTGAAGAACGTGAGCAGTTCACGACCATGGAGAAGGTGCTCACCTCCTTTTTCGAGCATCTGCCCAGTGATGTCAGCAATGTGCTGGACACTGACAGCGCGATCAAAGCCGAACACATCGCCGACATGCGCTGCCAGATTGTTTCCGACGCGGTTGAGTGCTCACCGAATCTGGTCGACTGCTGCTGCACATCCATGATGGAGATGTTGGGTGCTCAGACTCAGTGGCGCTTGATTGGATCACCGAGCGCTCGCGTCAAAGCTGAGAGTCAGTCAGTCGTGGACCTCATCCAGGCATACGGTTCAATGCGATTACTCGAGAAGCTTCTTGGTGCTGCATTTGCAGTTCGCTCGGACGACTCCAGTGTGGCGCGCGGGTTGTACACGCTGTTGTCCCAGCCAGCAAGCGAAGCACGTCTCCGCAAGGCTTTCGTCGGACTGCCTCCAGGCCAAGTTGACGTTCTTTGGGCCTTGCTCATCGACGAGGTTACGGGGTTTTCCGGACTGGCTTCGAGTGCCGGCGATGTGGAGACCTTGAAGCTCGGTATCGTTCGTCTCGTGTTTCAGATGTTCATGCAAGAACTTCACGTGACGCCGCAGAACCGCACCAAGATCGTCTCCCTCGTCACGAAAACACTGGAAGCGATCGTCGATCCCGTCGCAGAATCGGTCGCAGGAACCGAAGCTGATATTGTTTTGTCAGCATACGACCGAGAAGTGTGCAGCATCTTCGGCGAGCTGCTGATGTTCTACAACGCGGCTAAAGCTTCTTCGACGACGGCGAACGAACTGATGAGCCATATTGAAGCAGTTTTCGTCAAGCTTGGAGGATCTAGTGACCGCTTTGTCCCTGTCATCGAAGCCTTGCTGGCATCGCAGCCGCACCAACAACACAAGAAGCTCAAGTCCAAGTCCAAGTCCAAGGAGACTCACCACGCAATCGCGCATGATGATGGATTGAGTCGCGCTGGGGTGATCAAGATTTGCGTTCACTGGCTTCAAATGGCGGGGCATACCGACGACAGGGTCGAGCAAGCAACACGAATCGCGCAGAGCGAGCGCATCACGAAGCTAGTGATCGACTACGTGAACCAGACTCATTGCTGGGATGCAGTCGCATTTTACCTGCCGGAGCTTGTGGCTCATGCGACGACAAGTGGGGCCCAAACGCTGCTTCGAACGCTGCTTCATGACTACGTCGCGCAAGATGGAAGCTCGACCAATATCTCGGCACCCCAGCGGATTCTCTTCGATGCCGCCTTCTACGAGATCGTCGGCATTCGGCAAGTGGCGGCGACAGCACTTGCTGGGTGTGCAGAGCAGTTCGCCGCGACAATTCGCGTGGTGAAGCGCAAAGACAGCTGCGAGGCGGTTGCGAGAATCGCAAGGACTCTGGAGGCGCTCTTCTCGTTCTTGGTACGCATACCTGAGGGATACATGCGTATGTCGGACTGCGGTGACCTGCTGGCCCAAGTCTTGACGCTTTACAAGGCATTGGAGCACATCACAATCGACGAAGAGAGGCGACATGTCCTCACTGGAGCACGTGCGCAAGTGCTGACGTGGGTACACTTGTACTTCCGTCCAATCTCGAACGCAGTGTCTGAGCTGTCGACTGAAACGACTCGCAGCAGCATCTCTAACGACATCAAGGAGGGTATGCGCTTCGTCTTCCACCACGACAACGTTCACAAGATGGACCCACGCGTGGTGGCCGAGATGCTGCACGTCGCTTTAAAGCTCACCAAGAACGACAGCAACTTCGTTGGCGAACTGCTAAAGTCGTCTCTCGAGGTGTCTGGGCAAAAGGACGTTGCTCGCCGCGCAATTGTCGTTGTGCAGGCGATCGCACTTGTCCACCGCGATGCTCTATCGCTGCCCGAGTCGAAGGAAGAGACTGAAAGTGTAAGCCAGGCGCTAAAGTTGCTACTGGCCATCCGGGACGAGCGCGGCGCACTCAAGAGCGATGATCCGTTGACGCTGGATCTGCTGCGCGCACTCATTGCACACGAAGCGGCCATTAGTCCAACGGTCGGACAGAAGCCAAAGCACTCAGACGCTGACGACGAAGGTCATGCGGATCGAAAGGGAAACGCTCTGTTTGCTCACATCGGACCAGCTTTGGCGTCTTCGATGAAGCGGATCTCCACGCTCTCCCCACTGAACTCTTCAAGTGACACCACCGCTGCGGCGTGGGCGTTCTTCAGCACCTGCTGTGCCGAGTATTCTCTTGTACGCCTGGCGATGGTGGACGAGCTCAAGGGCTTCGGATACTTGCTGGCCGCCGCGCTTAGCTCTCTGGGGACTTGGACGACGAAGCACCAATCGGGACTGGACAAAGCTGACAACAGCGAATTCGAGAAGGCAGCTGCACCACTACGCAACCTGGTACGCGCCGCGAACAAGCAAGAGTTCCGTCTCCTGATTGCGACGATCCGGAAAGAAGTGGCGGCTCCCGAGCTCCATCGCAAGCTGGCAGCGCTGGTCGTTCTCTGTGACGTCGTGACTGGCGGCGGAGACGACAAGAAGCTGAGTGCCGCCCGTCGGCAGTGCCTCTCTGAGTTCAAGGAAGCCTTGCTTGCTGTGCTCGTCCAGAACGTCGGCGAGCTGCTGCTCGTTCTGCAGGTTTCAACCGAACAGGAGGCAAAGGGCGTTGCTGCAGAGGTCGCAATCTGGAACGTCAGGCTGCTGATGCTGTGGTTCTGCAAGCCGGAATTGTTCACGTGGAAGAGCCACGAGCTGACGCAGTCTTTCGCTGCGTTCGAGATGCTCTTCGCTGCCGCGGCTCCTCTCGGTCCGAGCCAGAGCCAGATCTTCTCTCTCGACCAGCTTCACCGCGTGTGGACGTACTCGTACGCGCTACTGCTGCGCATTGTGCGCCACCACTTCGCGTCGCTCGTCAACTGCATTCCGCACCTCGTCCAGGCATCGAACGCGCTACTGCAGGTGCTGGTCTCTGTTTCCAACCTGCCATCCGTCGCCAAGCTCGAGTTGAGCGCCAAGTGGCCGCTGCTGGTCGAGTGGAGCTCGAACCTCGCTCGCCTTTTCGGGTACATGAAGGAGCACGATGCACAGCTGCGCAAGCATGTCGTGTACCTCATGATGCCATTCCTGGTTGCCGCCACAAGGGGAAAGCTGCCGGTCGTGCTGCAGCAGAAGCTACGCCCTGGCGTGTTCGCGCTGCTCGACATGTGCTCGCCGTACGAAAAGGAGCAGCTGTACGCAGCACTCGACTCGTCGGGCAAGTCGTTGCTCAAGACGCTCGACACGAGCTACAAGCTCACGTACCGCTACGCCGGCAAGGTGTAGTCGCCGCCAACAATGCGAAGGTGTGTTCATTTGTCTCTATGCCCCCACGTTGGTGTCGTGCTTATCACTAGAGTGCGCTAGAACCCGCGCTGCCATCGGCTCTCGCCTGTGACTTGGTTGTAGTAGTAGACGTTCCCAGTCGTGGCGTCGAAGCACTCGACCCAGGGTACCTTTGCAGGAGTATGCGGGGTTCCAGCCGACCCGGCTGGCGTTTGTCCCGCTGTCGCGTGCGGTATCCGTCGACGCATCCCATCGACCGACATGGCAGTCGAGGTCGATAGAGACGAGGACGTGGAGAAGGAAGACGTGGTCGACGAAGCAGAGGACGGCCGGTTGTTGTCGCTGTAGTAACAATAGTAGTAGCTCCGCTTGGATCCGGCGTCTTCCGAGTCGCTCGCGAAGCGAGACCCTGGGAAAGCGTGCTCGCTGCTCGAGGGGCGTGGCCGCGTCGGCAGCTTGTCTGGTGGTCGTGTGTACCGCGCTGGGGGAGCACGAGGCCGAGAGGCCGACGAAGAGTTCGAGGATGATGACGAAGACGACCGTGAAGACACCAACGACAAGGCCGGAGACGCCGGCCGGCTGGACGATGTCGACTGTGATGCTATCGATGCAACTCGACGGCTTCCAGCAGCGGACGACGATGCCAACAACCTCGTGCGTGAAGACGAAGCGCTAAAGTTGGGAGTCAGTACGTCCTCGTCGCTGTCGCTGTCACTGCTGATGAGCCCCGACACGTCGCCATCATTGCTGACGTTTGTGGGCCGCTCCGTCTCGAGATCATGCAGCGTCAAACGCTGAGGTGTCGACACACTGGTGGCACCATGCCGATGCTCGCTCTTGAGCGTAACAGTCAGTGGCGCTGTGGACACGCCGCCACGCCCGATCGGGTGGTCGGTGGCCTGTGAATTTGGCGTCTGCGGTCGAGACGTGCGGCGGACGATGGCTGCTGCCGTCGCGGCTGCAGTCGCAACGCCACTGGATGCAACCACCGCAGTTGGCTGTCGGATCTGAGCACATTGCACGCGTCCAAGTCCTCAGCTTGACGTCGCAACTCCGTGTCTAGCCACCGAATGCGTACCTTGGCGACCGGTGGCGGACGCATTAGATCGTCGATCGTCGACGCCATCGCCTCTGCCTGCGCCAGCGTCATCGCATGAGAGGGCATCGGTTGTTCAACTGCTGGCTGACGGATTGCTGCATCTCGCGACGCTGGAGCCTTGTCGGCCTGTCAACCGGTCCAAACAGAGCACAGTCAAGCGTCAGCGAAAGCAGCAACGAGCGAATCCAACTGCGCTAGAACCCACGTGCTGTAGGAACAGCTTGAGCTCCACCATGGCGACGCTGCCAATGTGCGCCGCCGCGAGGTAGAAGGGCGATCGCAACAGCATCCAGTGCACCGTACCGCCCACGGGGTTGATGGCGGACGCCCGGAGTCTCGCGTTCAGCCGGATGCCGATGAGCACCCAGAGCACGACGAACGTGGCGGCAAGCAGTGCGAAGTTGGCGCGAAGCCGTGCGGCGAAGCAGTCGCGGTGCGTCGCGCACCTCGATCCCTGAAGGCAGCAGCACTCGCAGCTGCAGACCGACAAGTGCAAGACGCCGAGTAGTGCCACTGCTGCGCTCGCTCCGAGCGGCAGGTAGACGTACGTAGTGGTCAGCGAGCTGGAGAGGAAGGAGCCGTAGAGCGCGAGCTGCAGCTGGTCGTCCGACAAGTGGTGATCGACCAGCCCGCCGACGATGAACACGGCGCATCCGGCGCAAAGCAAGAAGGCGAGCTGATAGACGGCGCAGATGCGGCGGCGCGTGAGTTCCAGCAGCGCGACGAACGCAAGGGCGGCGAGCAGCAAGATGACGCCCAGCAGGTCGTCGATGATGCGAACGCGGCGGCCCACGACGAGCGGGTCGTCGACATCGGGCCACGTGATGACGGCGGCGTCGGGCATGACGACGGAGGAAGCGGAGGCGGTGGGCGGCGACGGTGTCGGTCTGTGGATGCTGACTGTCGTCGGAACAGCCGACAGGAGGCGTTAATCCTGCAGCGGCAAGTGATCGACACGTCTGGCAGGTCATAAGATGGAGGCGGGCTGGAGGCGAGGCCAAATGGGGAGCGAGGACAGAAATAGCGAGGCGTCTCCCACACTGGCCTTGACGAGCGCGTCCTGGTCTGTTTTCTCGGCAAAAGATGGCGTTCTGATGCCCTCGACGTGTCCAAGATAGCTCGAGGGACGCGGTGACGTGAGACGTGCTGGGATGAAGACGGAGAAGGTGTCGAGGCGAGCTGTTGCCGAGATTCATGGGCTGATGCATGTCAATGACAATGTGCATTCCACAAAAACTAGTTGAGATGAGTACTGTCGAGACTGCGGAACAAGTTACTGAGCCATATAAAGCGGATCATATTCTGCAACGTGTGCTGCCAAGGACATATCAAGCGGATCCAACGAGAGTCATGGACTTTGACTCATGCGTCGAGCTGCTGGCGGCGCGACCCGCGGACGCGCACGCGCACTGCGACCACGCGCAGCACGAGGAGGAGAAGCTGGAGCCGGAGCAGCAGCAGCAGCAGGGGAAGGACCAGCAGCCGCCGGCAGAGGACGGCGAGAGCGCGACGGTCGCGGGCGATCAAAGCGCGCGGGCGCTGGTGGCGGCCTTCTTCCGTCTGCAGGAGCAGCGCGTGCGCATCTACGCCGACTTCCACAAGTAGGACTGACAGAGCTGCAGCTTGGCTTCTCGTACGTGTGTCTTACGCGCTCGCGCCGGCAACCAGGGGATTCGACATGCACAAGAAGACGCCAGCGTTTCAGGACTTTAGTACGCTCGTCCGTTCCCCACCAGCGCTTATCGCCGTCTTCTTACCAGGCTTGTTGCATTGGATTGATGCTGGCTGGCGACGATAGCCACGGGCATCACGCAGCAATTTGCGCGCGTCAGCGAGCAGATTAACAGCGTGGAGCAGGCGCTCAAGACCGAGAAGCACCACCCGGCGCTCGCACAGCTCGTCCGCAAGGTGCAGCTCGAGGAGAAAGACAAGCTGCTGCTGGTGCGCTGCTCTGCGCTTCGCTCGCCTGTGGATGCATTAGACTGATTGATGAGTTGGTCATGCCAGACGTCCGCAGTGCTGATCGAGAAAATGCGGCGCGAGGACGCGGCTGGCGCTCAAGAGCCCGACGAGAGCGCCGTCGCCTTCTTGGAGCGGTCGGTCGCCACGCTGACGAGCAAGCACGCCGACTGCGTGGACCGGATCAACGAGCTGCTGGACGAGCTGCGAATCGAGGCGGCCGACTTGGACGACGAGGACGGTGATGACGTTGACGCATAAGGTTAGACAGTCAGGAACGATCCACCGACGAGCGTCGCCAACCAACGGCCTTCAAGGCTAACGCGGGGTTATCTACTTGCGCTTGGACGCGATGGTGCTCATGCGTCCCCTAAGATCCTGCTCCTTGAGCGCCAGCGCCTTGGCGTCTTCTTCACTGTCCACATACTCGGGCGGCGGGTCGTCGATGCGGCAGTGCTCCTCGCTTTCGTACGCGGCGAAGGAGGTCGGATCTTGCCGCTTCATGAACTCCAGGCGCGTCTTCTTGGCGTCAAAGTGCAGGCGCAGAGTGGAGTTCTGCAGCTTGTTGGCTCGCTGGAATCGCGCCGCCTGCTCCTCTTGCCGCTTCTGGATCAGGATCTGCCGGAACAGCGCGTCCTCCTGCTCCACACCGAACGACTTGGCGCGCGAGAAGATCTCCTGCTGCGCGTGCTTGGTGCATACGGCCGTGTTGTACGCTTGCTCAATCTGCTTGCGGATGAAGAGCGCGTCCGCGTAGATGGGGCGAACGCCCTCGGCGTGGAGCTCGAGCTGCACGTTCTGCCACATCTCGCCGACTCGGTACATGGGGTACTCCTTGGCGACTTCAAGCACGACCTGATCTCGAGGCGTCAGCTTCTCCGGGTCACAAGCGAAGGCGACGTTGGCGAGCACGGCATGGATCTTGGACTTGAGGCTCACCTCCGGGTGCACCTGCTTGTCCGTCAGTGCCAGCACGCTGCTGCGCAAGGAGGCGTGTGCTTGGCCCACTGACAGGCTCTGCGCCGCTCGCAGTGCTTCTTTGAGTCTCGCAAACGCCGGCGACTCTGGTCGCGGAGACCCGTTGCTGTTGTTGGAAGCGGTGGTCGGGTTGCTGCACGTCGTGATGGACTGGAAGGCACTATGGCGGATGCTATCCGCAGCCACAAGTCGCGTGGCTGTCACTGGTTCTGGCTGACTCCGCTGTGCCAACGCCATGCTTGAGCTGTAGAGTGCTTCAGCTTCCTCTTCGTCCGCGTATATGCGCAGTAGCACCTCGTTCGCGCTGGCGTTATTGTACGCACCCGACCGATCGCATCTCCAGTCCATGTAGCTTGGTATGGCGGCCGGGTTGACGCAGATCTCGGCGAGCGCAGCCAGTGTCTGGTGCTTGATCGCCTTAGGCACCTGCACCAATACCGAGAGTAGTCTGGACACGCCGTCCGCGTTGATGAACCCTTCTTCGTTGCGCGTGTCCCCGACAACGCACGACCGCACAGCTTCAAGCACGCCGATAATGAGATTCTCCTCCAGAATAGCGTGCGCGGCGTCGTACTTCTCGAGGTTCTCCGCCAGCAAATGCACGCCATTGGCGTCGAAGAAGCGCTCGCGATTGAGTTCGTGTCCCCGGCACATGTTGGCGCACGCGATGATGGTGTTGCGACGCATCGCGAACGTAAATCGCGACGACGGGAAGCCGAACTGAGCCACTGTCGTCTCGACGGCGCCGCAATCGCCCAAGGCGTTCTGATAGAACGGCTCGGGTGCTGCAACCTGGACGAGCAGCAGCCAAGCAGCTGTAAGCACAGCCTCAGTGCCCGAACCGACATGCAGGAAGTCCACGAGCCTCTCATGTGCTCGCAGCTCGTAGACTTGGTCGAGCGCGAAGGGCGACACGATGTGGTTCAGTACACTCAACGCGGTCACTTGCAAGATCTGCAGCTGCGGGGCGGAGTACTTGAGCGCCGCGGACGTCATGCTGGTCGAAGATGAAGACGTGGGGGAGATCAGAGCGTAGGAGAACAAGCTCTCCATGAACCGGAACTGGACGAGCTCGCCCATGTTGAACGCGTGATCGTGCGAGATGTCGGCCAGCAGAAACCACAGAGTCTGCTTGAACTCAAAGTCGTCGTCGCTGCTGGTCGCGTACAGATGAACATTGGCTGTGATGGCCGAGGCCGCGACAGACCCTTCGCCTCCAGTCTGAGCGCGCGCGTGTTCTGCCGCAGTCGCGTACGAGAGCAAGCAGTTGGTCACGCCGGTGCTGTAGAACACGTCAAGAGTCTTCCGTCGCTTGGCGAGCAGTAGCAAGAGCATGAGCGTCTCGTTGCGCAGCGCCTTGTCTTGCGGTCGATAGCCATGCCGGAGCAGCAGCTCGAGCGTACGGAGCAGCGTGTGGAGCGTGAATTCGTTGCCGAGAAAGTAGATGGCGTTGCGGAGCCGGAACTGGATCAGCAGCTGCTTCCTCGACGCGCAGATCGTAATCCGCTTCAGCTTCTCGTGGCTGAGCTCGAGGGTGTTCCAGAGGATGAGGAGACACAGCGGTAGCAGCTCGTCCTGGGCACTTGAGACGTTCTCGAGTACGTACAGCACGTAGTGCAGCGCACCCGTGACAACCAGCACCTCGGCGCAGCCTTCATGACTCGACACCTCGGCTAGCAGCTCGATCAGTGGGAACAGCAGCGCTGCTAGCCGCTGCTGTTGCTGCTGCTTCTGGCTGCTAACAGCATCGGCAACTACGTCGGGTGCGTCGGCATCATTGGTCCGAGGCGTGTCATCATCTTGGAGAGGACTCGCCACGGCATCGCCGTCACCTCTGTCGTTGACAGCGTCATCGTCGTCGGGAAACAAGTCGTGCATCACGTTGACGATCGCGTCGACCGTGCGCGTTTGCTCTAGCAAAGTCTGGCTAAATACTCGCGGTGATAGGCGAAAGTCGTCAGGGAGCGCGGAATCCGTGCTGCTGCCATTGCCGTTGGCTCGCGTGCTCTTCGAAGTCGTCGGTCGTGCCAGCACTGTCACGGTAGCACGCTCGTGCGTCAGACTCACATCGACGCAAAGCGATCGACGCGCTTGCACACTCACGATCTCCAGAAGCGAACTGGCGAAGCGCCTCAGCAGCTGCAAGTTGAATCTCCAAGTCTTCACTTGCCAGCAACTCGCCAAGCGTGGGCAGGATGCCATGCAGTAGGCCGGCGTTCATGATCTCCTCGTTGGCCTTTTGCCGGATAAACGGCTGCAGCATTCGATCATTCGTCAGTCGCTGGGTTCGACACAGGAGCAACGACACTGACACTGCACCTTGAAGCAGAGCGTGATCGCCGCAAGCAGTGGGGCCGAGAACTGGTCGGCTCCATCCGCCAGCTTGTCGCGAAGCAGCGCCAGGAACTCGTTCACGGTCGGCAACTCCGCGAGCTTCCACCTGCACGGCACAGTGTCGACGTGAGCACCTCAACGGTGGATTGGTGGCGGTAGTGACAAGTATCGTGCAGTACCCGAGCTCGTTCTGGTAGAGCACGTTCTTGGCGAGAGCGAGGTGCCGCGCGTGGTTGTCCTGCGTCTGCGGGTCCTGCACGGACGCGAACAGCTTCTCGAAGGCTTCCATTGTGGACGAAGCAGCCACCACCGACGCCGACGATCGCCCAGTGAGACCCGCAGCGGCGTCACTACCTCTGGTAGATGGAGAACGCGCCGTCATCGCTGTGGGGCGTCCTGGAGTTGGAGGCGGCATGCCATGAGGCGACTCGGTCAGTCGCGTCCTTTGGCGGTAATGATGCACCTGAATAGTGGACCCTGCTGGTTGAAGTGGGGCCTCCACCTCGACGGAGATCTTCTCATGTCGGACTCAATTCGATCTTCATCTGCGTGGTCTTCACCTGCGAGCCGTTTGCACAACGAGTTGGGATTCATGGTGGTTTCACCAGACCGAAGCGGAAGCAGTGCAGCAGCTCGCGTCGGCGTGGATGGGCTGGGCTGGTGCTCCATGGCGCAAGTCGTCCTCGTCTCACTTGGGTCGCCTCGAAGCTCATAACCAGCCATCATGCCTGCCGCACGGTCGTGCTCTCTCGACTGGTTCGATAAGCTCACGCCACTCATGGTCGCTGCTTCTGCTGCTCTCCTTCTTCTCTTTTGCATCCATGCGCATCACCAGATCCATGCCGCTGATGCTCTTGCCATTGACGGTCAGGAGTGTTGGTTGGGTCGAGGCACGCGCTATCATTCCGCGCCATTGAGGGTGTCCCCCCGTCCTTCAACATTTTTCTGTGCTCTTGCACCCCGGCAACGGTCCGCAACCAACCCACTGTCGGTTCCCAACCAGTTTTCATATTATTTAATGTATGGCAGAACACTAGGTAGACCTCACCCTAGTCAGTAGGCGCTGGACTCTGATCGCGTTGGACTCGAGGAAGGCTCCTTCAAACTTGGATTTCGACTTGAAGAAGAAGCAAGGGAGGAAGAAGCTGCGCTTCCGCCGCCTCCATAGCCTCGAACCATGCGCCTCGCGCGCTCCCTGACGCTCTCGCTGGCGCTGGCGGCTGCCGTGGCCAGCGCACACCGCGGGGGCCGCCACCCGACGCTGGGGGACCGCCTGCCGCGCGAGAACGGCGACCGCCATCCCCACCACCACCATGAGGAGGAGGCGGCGGCGCATGGACGCCACCACCACCCGGAGAAGAGCGAGGGCCTGGGCGAGTACCTCCGGGAGCAGTTCGAGGAGTCGACGAGCCTTCTGCAGCAGTTCCTGGGCCTCGAGGCCGACGACGACGTCGTGGTCGTGGTCGAGGAGGAGGACGACGAACCCGAGGCGCTGACCTTGGAGGAGACGCGCCTGGCGTGTCTGACAGCCCTGACGCGCCTGCGCGAGCAAAACGAGCTGCAGCAGACGGGGGACGAGCTCGCCTCGCGCCTGCACGCGCACCTGCGCTCGGCCTTCCAGCTCGTGTCGGTCCACTACCTGGACGAGACGTCGTGCGAGGACCTATCGTCCCCTCTGCTGGTCGATGAGGTGCGGCTTGCTGCTGGATTGAAGGGCCCACAAAGGTCACTTGCTAACGCTCTGCTCGCTAAACGGACAGTGTAATCGAGTCGTGGACATGGAGGAGGAAGTGCGCGCGTTCCTGGACCAAGGCAAGTCGGACGCCGAAGTATGCGAGATCATTGCGGCGGACGCTGCGGTCGAGGACGAGTGGGAGCTGGAGGACTGCTCGGAAGCGGGCAGCGAGCTGTCGTGCACCATGTGCAAGCGGTTCGTCGAGATGGTGGACCAGGCGCTGGAGCAGCAGGCGCAGGGGATCGAGCAGGTTCGCGCGATCATCGGCGACCTGTGCGAGGCCATGGCCGAAGACTCGATGTGCCATGTCTTCCTGAAGCACTACGACGAAGTTGTGGACTGGCTCAAGCACGGAACGGACCCAGCCGTCGTCTGCGCGTGGCTGCAGATGTGTTCGGCGACCCCGTCGCCGCTGCCCGAGGTGATGCTGATCGACTCGACCGAGACGGAAGACTATGCTCTTACCGGCTATGAAGAGGGGAAGAAGCCGCACGGGTGCTTCTTCTGCGTTCATGTGGCCGACGTGGTGCGCCAGGTGAACAAGACGGAGCCGGAGAAGCTTCCGATCGTCAAGACCATCCTGGACAATGTGTGCAAGCTGACCCCGACGGACTGCAAGTGCGACGAGATCGACAAGGACTTTGACAAGCTGGTCGAGCTCGTCAAGCAGGGCGAGTGCCCGCACAAGATCTGCAAGGAATTCGGGTTCTGCAAGAAACCAACGCCTGACAGCCAGCTTGTCATCGCGTCGAGCGACAATGCATTGTACGACAACACGTGCGTGTACTGCGACGCCGCGACGACGTTCCTGGAGATTGTGATCCAGGAGCAGCCTGACCAGGTCGACATGATCCGCGAGTACGCCGACATGATCTGCAGCATGCTGGGAGACGACAGTGTGTGCCACCAGTACGTCACCCAGCTGGACTCGGTCATTGACTCGCTGAAGAAGGGCGTGCACCCTCGGGACATTTGCAAGTCGCTCAAATATTGCACGGCGGCCGGCGCGATTGGTCAGTTCGCTGGGAGTGATGAATCGACGGCGCTCGTGGTCTCGAACAGCGATGTGGACCACCACCACCATCGCCACGGGTGCAAGTTCTGCATCCAGGTCGGGATTGTGATTCACCACGTGAACAAGACGGAGCCGGCGAAGCTGCCTATTCTCAAGGACTTGCTGTCGGAAGTCTGCCAGCTTGCCCCTGCCGACTGCAACTGCACGACCATTGCGCAGAACTTTGACAAGATTGTGGAGCTGGAGAGTGAGGGAAAGTGCCCGTTCCAGGCGTGCAATGCCATCGGTGTGTGCACGAAGAAGGACAGCGACGAGGAGGGGGAAGGCGAGGAGCTCACGAGCGCAGACGACATGGACGTGTCGGAGGCCGTCAAGAGCATTGTGGTCGCGTCGGTGGGCAACGACACGAACTGTGCCTACTGCACGTACGCGACGACGATCATCCGCATCGCGATCATGCAGTACGGCCAGGAGATCGCTGAGATCCGCCAGTATGCCGACATGATCTGCGATATGCTTGGCGCCGACAGCGGATGTCATGCGTACGTGAGCCAGTTGGACGCAGTGCTGGACGCGATCAAGGCTGGCAAGAGCTCCCACGAGATCTGCGCGATACTGAAGTACTGCTCCGCGTCGTCGACAGACCTGATCGCTATGCGCAACGACGGTATTGACGAGATGGACGAGGAAGACGAAGAAGACGATGTCTTTGCTCTTACCACTTCCGACCACCACCACCACCACGGCTGCTCGTTCTGCATCCGAGTCGCCATGGTTGTGCGGCATTTGAACCAGACCGCCCCCGAGAAGCTACCGGTCGTCAAGAAGATTCTGGACGACGCTTGCCAGCTCGCACCTGCCGACTGCAAGTGTGACGAAGTCGACAAGAACTTTGACAAGATCGTCGAGCTCGTGAAGAACGGCACCTGCCCCGTCAAGATATGCAAGGCCATCGGCATTTGCAAGAAGCCGACGCCGCTCGCTCTGACGCAAAATGATGTGGACACGGAGCCGTTCGTGGACACGGTGCTTGCTCTCGTGACCGCCGACTACGATGATGAGCGTGGCGGCAACATCAACTGCTACGTGTGTGACTACGTGACAACGCTGGTGCAAGTCGCTCTCGAGGAAGGCCAAGAGAAGGTGGAGCAGGTTCGCTCGTTCGCAGACTCGTTCTGCGACCTTCTTGGTGATGAGAGTGGGTGCCACCAGTACGTGAAGCAGCTGGACTTCGTGCTGGACTCGCTGAAGAACGGCACGCACCCGCACGCAATCTGCGAGTCGCTGAAGTACTGCACGTCTGATGGCAGCAAGTCGTTGCCTCAGCTGATGTCGCCACGTCAGGACGAGGAAGAGTTCGACCCTGCGATCGTCGTCATGATGGAGGACGCCATGGTTGAGTCGGTTGACAACTGCTTCTTCTGCTCGCAAGTGACGACGGTGGTGCAGGTGGTGCTCCAGCAGAACCCGTCGCAGATCGCAATGGTTCGCCAGATCGCCGACATGGTCTGTGGCATGCTCCCAGCTGAAAACAAGGTGCGTCGTATGCTGTCCCGGGAGGCGATGCGAACGCGACTAACTGACGAATATGCTGCTGTTGTTCATGATTAGTGCCACGAATATGTGAAGGACCTCGACACCGTCGTTGACGCGCTCAAGAAGGGCGAAGAGCCCAAGCAGATCTGCCAGGAGCTGAAGTACTGCCCTGCCAAATACAACGAGCCCATGGCGCTCGTTGTCAACGAAGAGGCCGCGAAGGGCAACACGACGTGTGCGTACTGCAGCGGTCTCGTGACCGTGCTCAAGTACGCGCTTGCGCAGGACGCGGACCAAGTGAAGCAACTTCGGGAGGCTGCGGGCATCGTTTGCGAGCTGCTGCCTGCCGATGATCAGGTTCGTTCTTGACCGTGTCGTGCCATGTAAAAAGGTTGGTGAGCTGACGTTACATACTCCTGTTGATACAGTGCCATGAGGACCTGAAGCTGTTCGACCAGGCAGTGAAGGAGTTGGAGGCCGGCAAGGAGCCGCACGTTGTGTGCCAGGACCTCAAGTTCTGCGAGGCGGCGGAGTTGGGCTCGCCTCTGACGGTCTGGGACCTGCTGCGCTTCGTCGACCCGGAGGTCGTGCCGTCCAAGTGCTCGGCGTGCAAGCAGAACACGTTGCTGCTGGCGACGATGGTCAGTCAGCCGGACCGCCTCGCCACGTTCAGTCAGGAGCTCGACACGGTTTGCCGCCTCATCCCCGACTCGGACGAGTGCCAGTTGCTGATGGATCACCAGGATGCCATTGTGGCTGCACTCAAGAGCGGCGACAACGTGGACGCCATCTGCTCGCGTATCAACGCCTGCGAGCCCAGCGTCTCCGCCACGGAGACGGACGACGAGTTCTCTGTTGGCTGCATGTTCTGCGAGTACACGGCGGAGCTGATCAAGATCGCTGGTACGAGCGAGAGTGAGCTGCGCTTGGCCAAGTCGACGCTCGAGACGATGTGCACGATCCTGCCACCGTGCGCTCACTGCGACGTGCTCTCGTCCAAGTTCGACGAGTTGGTGACGCTGCTACAGGGTGGGAAGACTCCTGGCGAGGCGTGCCGCACCATCGCGCTGTGCTCGGCGTCATCGCCTGCGGTGAAGAGCGAGAACGCGGTCGCGGCCGCGCTCGAGAAGGCTCGCGTGGCACTTGGTGACGTGATGGAGATCGAGTAAGTGGATGCAGAGACGAAGACAGAGGTGCGCACGTGGTGTCGTGTGCGACGAAGAGGACACAAGCGGATCTCTGTGCGTTGGAGCGGTAACAGCTTTGCTTTTGAAATGGCTTCCATGTGTCTCACTCACTCACCCGAGCTGTGAGCATGCTCGTGCAATTTAAGGAGTTCAAACTTTGTTGGTTGCTCTCGTTCATGACCGAGCAGCAGCGCTCAGCTCGTTGCTGATGAGCGCAAGGAACTCGCTCGTCGGCGTGCGCTGCAGCTCCGGCAGCAGTTCGTCCAGCCTGGCGGTGTCGAGCCGCGAGTCGAGCGGCGAGTGGTAGCCGAGGTTTACACGCTCTCGCTTGGTCGGGACCACCTTCCGGGTCGAGTGCAGGTTCGCATCGCCTGCTTCCAAGTACTTCTGCGCGAGCGCAACGCGCGTCAGTGCGTCTCGACCCCCTGATAGTTGGGCACAGTGATCGACTCGTCAGCATGCCATCAAGAAGGCTCTCAACACTCCTGCCGATACTTGCCAACATTGAGAATCTGCGTTTGCCCCCGCAGCGCCTCGGCGCGTGTGAAGAGCGCGTAGATGATGTCAACGAGGTCGCGGATGAAGATGAAGGACCGGTACTCGTCGCTCCAAAGCTTGAGTGGCGGCTGGCTGGCTCCCAACGAGAAGAGCTCGGCGTGCAGCCACTCCATGAACTTTGGCGCGGGGTTGGCGCAGACAGTGAACAGCGGCGCGCGACCGCCCACTACGTTGGCAATGCGGAGCACAGTGCAGCCACCGGGAGGCGGCTGCTCCGCCAGGAACGCGTCGAATCGCAGCTTGCCCGCTCCATAGACCGAGAGGTGGGAGGCTGACTCTAGGGACGCATCATCTTCCCGGTACGCGCTGCCAGCGGGCTGGTCGCCGCGGTAGACAAAGTCCTGATGGGCATGTCAGCAGCAGTCAGCAAGAATGAGGCAAGACGCAGCAGGAGCAGCAGCGCACCGTGGAGAAGTGGACGAGGTGAGCGTGGGGCGACGCGAACTCGCGAACAAGCTCAACCAGGTCGTGGGGCTGTGTGTCAAGCCAATAGACGTCAGTGCTGTCAAACTTCGAGCTCGAAGCGGTCTGTCTGTCGAGGCACCTCGTTGATGGCCGTGGAGAGCCCCAAGTTCTTCTCGCACGCAGCCGGCGACGCCATCGCTGTGAACGCATCACAAAGCCCATGAGACCGCGCTCTCCCCGGTTCTACCAGCCAGAGAGCTCACCGATGCAGTTGAGCACCACATCTGGGCGGAAGGTTTCCACACACGCGCGCAGGGCGTCCATGTCGGCGAACGTGACGCCGGGGAAGACGCGGACGCGTCTGCTCGCCGAGGTGGCGCCGGGCAGCCCCAGCTCGAGCCCCTCCGGCAGCTCGGACGCCTGCGGGTGGCCGCGCACGGTGCACGCCATCTCGCTGACGGCGTTGCCGTTGTCCTCGCCGGCCAGGAAGCGCTGCAGGACGTGCTGCGCGACGTACGAAGTCGCGCCGAGCACGAGCACGCGTCGTCCCATACTCTTCTGTTTCTACTTGTGCGCAGGACGCGATACTGGCGGAATGACACGCGTACTCAGATGCAGGTTCGATTCATAGTGAGATCAAGTTGTATTCTTTCGGAATCAGACGAGCAGCTCTTCATCTTGCCTCATTTCTTTGCGTCGACAGGGCGAGAGCAATGGCGAGCGGCGTGGTGGCGGGCGACGGCCTGCACGCCGGCTCGGTGGACCAGCTGAGCGACATGGAGCACCAGGTGGGCGGCCACGCGGGCGCCAAGGCCGGTGCGTCAACGCGGGCGCTCTGACTCCGCTCGGACGCTCCACGGCCGGTCTCTGATCCCTGGTGTCTCGGCAGGGATTAAGGCGCGCGACGGCAAGGTGTTCAAGCCCTTCCAGAGCGGCCGCCGCGGCGAGCGCGAGCACGAGTTCTACGAGCGCGTGTTCCGCTCGAGAGACGCTCCGAGCGCAAGCGGCTCCTCGATGCTGCCGTCGCTCCTCCCGCTGATCCCGAGGTACTTTGGGGTCGTCGAGGCTCCGGCAGGGGCGGGAGGCGCCAGTCCTCGCGACAGTGAGTCTCTGCGGTGGAACGAGTGCTCCTTGCTCTAGATTGTGACGTGGTGTGTGTGACGACAGGGTTCCTAGTGCTGGAGGACCTGACGGCCGGCCGCGCGTGGCCGTGCGTCATGGACGTCAAGGTCGGCACGCGCTCGTACGAGGCCGACGCGTCCCCGGACAAGATCGCGTACGAAAGGTCCAAGTTCCCGCTGCAGGAGACCGCCGGGTTCCGGTTGCAAGGCTTCAAGGCCTTCGACCCAGCGACTCGCGCCTACATTGAGCTGGACAAGCACGTCGGCCGCGCCATCTCGTCGGTCGATGAGCTCGCGGTCACTCTCGGCCGCTTTCTCCCAGCCGACAACGCCCCCAAGCGCGCCTTCCTCATCCAAGCGGTCAGTGAATATGCACAGCCAGCTGTCTAACACCTCGCTCTAATACTGTGTGGCTATGCTCTCCACCAGTTCCTCAAGCGCCTCGCGGCGTTCCAAGCGTGGTTCGACCAGCAGCAAGAGGCCGAGTTCATCGCCAGCTCGCTCTTGTTTCTCTACAATGGCGATCCCGTCGGTCTCGAGGCGGCGAGGGCCTCGAACGAAGACGGACAGACGCGCATGTTCGCGCCGGACATTCGCCTGATCGACTTTGCGCACGTCACGCACCCGTCAACGCCTCAGCGCGACGAGGGCGTGCGCACTGGGCTCCGGACGCTCGTGAACTGCTTCCAGCAGCTCCAAGCCGCGGGCGATCAGCAGTGAGAGGGCCGGAGGAGAGCGACCAGGGGCCAGAGCGGAGCATGATCGACACCTTCGTTTCTGGAAACAACGCGCGTGCGTTGCGCGGGCTTTCGCGACAGTCGGAGAGCAGGGAGCTGGCGTCAACTGACGTTGCAGGGTGCTTGTTGCCCGCGCCGCTTGGACTTCGCGTGCGGTTGAACAGCTTTGGAGATCCCTTCCACCGATTCTTCCCTGGGTTCTTCGACGCTCGAAGCTTCTTCCATGGGCTTAAAATAGCAGCAGAAACGCAGGCGTGAAGCCCAACAAGCGAGCTTGGACGTCTCCTCTTGGCCTGCGGCATGCTTCGGTCAGCGTCCGTTGCGAGTCGCGACGTGGCAGCCGCGTGGTCTCCTTCTATCTCGGTCGCTCCACCGTGGCACTGCGACTTGAGACTTGAAGCGGCTGTCAGAGACCAACGGATCCCGCGGAGACGGCGGTGGAAGCCACGGTGGAAGGTTGCGAGCGACTCACTGGCAACGGGCGCCGCACGTTCCTTCCACTCTCGGCCGCCTCTTGAGGGTCGGATCCACTTGAAGCGCGTCCTTTGGCTTCGGTTCGCCTCGTTCCTTGCTGCGCGGCCGTCGAGAGGCATTCGCGGATTCGGCGCCACGAGCACAGCCGGCAGGAGATTCTCCACCGACCATGGGCCTCGAGCACGACACCAAGCGGACGGCCAGGGCCGCCTTCTCGATCCAGGTGGCCCCTGTCCGGCCCCTTCTCGTCCGGCCAAACCAGCAGCAGCCCATGCGGCGGCGGAACCCCGAGCGCGAGGCGATCCGGAGGCAGCTGGACGCCATCCTGCGCGTCCACGAGCCGTCCCGCACGGCCATCGACGTCGACCGGCTGCTCGACGCGTACGCCGGCATGGAGCGCGAGCTGTTGGCCTGCTACCGGCAGTTCTACTCGTCCTCTGAGACCTCCAACCCGGGCAACAACAACTCTGGCGTGAGGGTGCAGGTGGCGCCCGGCTCGGCCACGTCTCGGCCGACGCTGCAGCTTCCCCGCGCGGCGGTGCCGACGTTCCTGCGGGCGAAGCGCCAGGCCGTCGCGTCCAAGAGCAGCAAGGCGGATGACGTCCGAGGCGCGACAGCCGCCTCGCCCGTGGCGCCTCGCCGTCGCGTGGCCCTCGCGTCACCAACCAAGCAGTCGCTCGCCGGCAACAACAGCAGCTCGGCGTCTCCAGAGGTCACCGACAATGCCATCGACTTGTCCGCGACCGTCGGGGCCGACGGCCTCCGGCCAGCGCGGCGACCAACGCCGGTGGTCGGCATGTGAAGAAAGCCTTCGGTTGACACTTTGGAGACCAAGAAGGCGTATATTATACCGGTCAAAACTGGAGAGGGCGAAGGACGCCAACATGCATCGGGAGGAAGCGGAGGACCCGCGAGAAGCGTAACATGGACCAAAAAAACTCTATCTTCTATCAGCTCGATCGCGGTCTTGTCGGTCACCAGAGAGGGAGCGAACGGCGGCGGCGGCGCCGACGAGGAGCGCGGCAGCGACGACAGGGGCACGAGCCGGACAGCCGACGACTGCCCGGCCTAATAAGTGTGCACCCAACGACGTGTGCTCGGGTCTTCGCTCGCTGGATACCAGCCACCTGGGAGCTCGAGAGCTGGGGTGGGGACCCGCCGTCTATAACAGCGTCATCTGCTGCATGTTGTGCATCTGGTGCGGCTGGTAGCCGTTCGAGTAGTACATCATGTTGGGCGGCTGGTTCTGCTGCGGCTGGCCCTGCTCCGACTGCGGACCGCCCTGCACCGGGTGGTAGTAGCTGCCAGCGCCACGCGCCGAGTGGTTGCCGTACGCCGCAGCGGTAGCCGCGGCCGAGTCAGCAGCCGACAGGTGGTGGTGGTGGTACTGGGACGACGGGGCCGGCGCGTACGGCTGGTGGTGCTGTTGCTGCTGCTGCTCCTTCAAGTCGAAGTAGTCGACGCTCCGAACATCTTGGTGCTGCTGCATCTCGGCAGCCTTGGACCACTGCTGGGTGTACGGGTTCACGTTGACAGCACCCTGGGGCTTAGCGTAGTCACGAGAGCTGTACGCCGGAGGCTGACGGCTCGACACAGGCGGCAGCGACGACGAGTCGATCGGAAGCCCGTAGTGACGCGAGGGTGCGCCGCCTTGCTGCATGCCGAGCTGGTCGTACCGCTGGTCCGCGTGGATCTGAAGGTACTGCGACGACGATGCGCCGCCCTGCTCGTATCCCTTCATAGCACCCGACGGAGGGGCACCATACCGCTGGTCCATGTCCACGCGCTGGTAACTCGGCGGGAGCGAGCGGTGGTCCATGCCGACGTGCGACGCCGTGGGGTCGCGCAGATCCTTCGGCATGCCAGAGGCCATCCCCATGCCCGACTGGTACGCGGACGGGTTCGTCAGCTGCCGCATGTCCATGATATGCGGCGGCACGCCACTCGGAGCGCCTCCCATACCAGCAGCCGCAGCAGCGGCGGCGGCAGCAGCGGCAGCGGACGAGGAGGCCGAAGACGAGGGGCCAGCGCGACCGGTCGGCGCGAGGGAGTCCTTGCCGGTCTTGCCCTTGGCCGCATTCGCGTGGTACGAGCACTTGCCCTTCTTGCGCGCCGGCTTGTTGCAGCTCGGGTGGTCGCAGCGCTTGCCGCCACCGTGCTCCGCGCAGAACCCGCCACCGCGGTCGTTCTTGGTGCAGTCCGGGTGCTGGCAGAAGCGCGAGCCGCCGTGTCCGGCGCAGAACCCGCCACGCTGCGCTCCCTTGTTGCATCCCTCCTTCTCGCATCGCTGGCCACCGCCGTGAGCGCGGCAGAAGCCACCGCCTTGGCTGCTCTTGGTGCACCCAGGCGCCTGGCAACGCAGACCACCGCCGTGGGCCTTGCACAGACCGTTCGACTGGCTCGCCTTGGTGCATCCCGGCTGGGTGCAGCGCTTGCCGCCGCCGTGGCGGATGCACAGGCCCTGGCCCTGGCTGCTGCGCTCGCACCCGTCGACCATACACCTGCGGCCACCGCCGTGCGCCTTGCACAGGCCCTTGGACCGCACGCGCTTCTTGCATCCGGGCATGGTGCAGAGTCGGTTGGACTTGAGCGAGTCGTTGCGCGTAGATGACTGCGGCGAGCTGGTGACGCTGCTGGCGGCGCTCTGGTCCTTCTTGGGCGACTGGTTGGCGTTCGACAGCTTGGTGGGCGACAGCGCGCTGTTGTTGGCCGTCGCGAGGCTGGACGACGAGAGCTTGGGGCGCTGCGCCGAGGTGCCGACGAAGCCCGCGGGCATGTGCGCGGGCTTGCTGGCGGCCGAGACGACGGCGGCCGTCATCGAGTGGATGGCCTGGTCGTGCACGCTGCGCTCGTGCGCGTACTGCTGGTACGAGTCGTAGTTGAAGGCGGCGGGCTCGACGGCGGCGGCGGCGCTCGCGGGCGTGTCCTGCATCTTGTCGGGCGCGGAGGGCGGCTGCTTGGTGGATCCGAGGCGGGTGCGGGCCTTGGTGCGCTGGGCCATAAACAACGGGCGGGCGGCGGCGGCGGACGCGAATCGACAAATAGTAGAGAAAGGGAGCCGCGCGGACGAGGAAGGGCTCACTCGGAGACACCGGGGCGGCGTGAGGAGTAGCGCACTGGGGCTGGGGCGTCCGTCGATCGGTCGGTCGGCCGGCCGTCGACGCGCGTGTCTTGTCGATCCGGGACGAATGTACCGGCGAGGTGGGCAAAGCAACCGATTTGCGTAGTGACGGCCTGTCTCGCGCCAGCGGAGAGCGCGACTCTGCTCGCCACTCGCGCCTGGACCCCCTCAAGTGGCAACCCGGCGAGGCGGTCCTGCAAGCGAACCGAGCCGGAACCGTCTCTACGCGGTCCTAGCGCGGGTTTTCGGCCAATGACTGGCCGCGACGAGGCGATTTATGCGCGAATGAAGGAGCGTCGCGTCGCGAGGCGCCCGGTCTCTGTCCCTTGTCCGAGGCCCTTTCTCGTGTGACACTGCGCTTTTGACAACTGATATTCAAACACAGGGCAACGAGACCGAAATCCACCTGTGAGCAGACGGGAAGGGAAGAGGAGAGAGAGGGGGCGAGAAGGGGCAGAACAGCTGATGCTCGACAAAACAGCCAATCGATGGCAACGACGCGATCGAGGACAGACGGGCCATCCCACCAAGTGACATGTCACAATCTGTCCACTCATCCTTACCCACCTTTTTCTATCCCCTTCCCCTCTCAGCAGACATGTTGCCGAATCGCCGCGACGTGAAAGGCAAAGCCGACAAGATCCCGCTGCTCAGGCAATCACCGCGCGCCGTGAGGATTCGGGCCCGCCATTTGTTACTGCTAAATTTGAGCTCCGGGGTGTTCTGCTACAATTTACGAGAAGGCTGGTGCCAATTCGCTCCTCAAATGGTAAGGATCGCATTGAATGCCAGGGCTCTCGCGATGCAACCAACAAAGAATCACTGCACTCTTGACACGGCCTTCACGGCGTACACCAAATTGTCGTCATCCGTCCACAGCGCGCGCGGTGTCTGTCTGTTCCTACCGTGGCCTCAAGCTCGCATGCACAGAATCGAAGACTGGCCGTTCTTCCGCAGAGATCGATCCATTTGTATGCGTTGCTGCCTATTTTTGCAGGTCAACTCGGGTCTTAGTCCTGTGCACAGCTGGACGCTCGTCGAGGCCGTTCGTCCGTTTTGGGCCTCGACTTGTCAAGTCACGGGCTCCGACAGGCGCTGTGCCTTTCAGCGTCGTTTCAAACGCGCCGCTTTATGCATACCGTAGGGACAGTTTTACGGTACATTGGTCTCCGTTTTGGCCAGAGACGTGCAGATTTAGTTAGTTTGTCGAGTGACCGTGTCTTTATCTTCAGGATTGGGAGCCACAGAATTCGGGCAAAAACCGGTTGCGCATTACGTCACGCTGGGCCGGTCTTGATTTGTCTGCTCGCGGTGGCACCGTGAATTTCTGGAATCTGGTTTTCTTGTGGAACTGGATTGGATGTGTTGTAGCAAACACTTTCTTATAAGACTGCAGCAATGGTTGTACCAGTTGAAATTGATACTATGAACGAATTGATTCAGCCCCGGCTCTGGGTACGTATCGCATACGGTAGACAGTTGGCCTGTGCATCATGGACTCGACGACAGTTGGTGCTCCGGATGTGGTCGGATAGAAGAGCCAATCGACAGTGGTTCCCTGCAAGGATGGGCCGTGCTCTCATCCAGCAACTGCGCCGCCTTCGTGTCTTCACTGAAGAGTCTTCAGCCAGGACGCGTGCGCGTTGAGTGTTTGAAGCTCCCGTCCGATTTGACAGGCGAGGGGTACCGTTGCAGCGTAACTCCGGTTACGCCCGCCGTCCGCCGCCACTGCTCCCTGCCTTGGACCCGCCCCCGACCGATATGACGGCGACTCGACTCGGTCCGTGGCGCCTCGCCGCTTGCTGCCAACTTGCTCTACGCCGCGTCATCTCGGCCGCTGGCGCGCCATCCACTTCAGTCGGTCTCTCTTGCGGCTGATGGCGGATTGCCAGTCCTCCCACGCTCTTCTCCTCGCCTTCAGACACATCCGCCCCTCCTTTCCACTCTCTCCGCACCGACACGCGCGCGTGGTTGCCGCTGGTGTAGCTCCGTCCCCTTGTGGAACGCCGAGGAACCCGTCAACTTGATTGTCGACGGGGTCACTCCGCTGCTTCGTTGAGACCCCGGCAGTGGATGGTCTTCTCTTCTCCTCGGGGTCTCGCCGCTCCAGAGAACGATCGACCGGCCCCCTAGTGGCGTACGTCTAGCACGCACGTCGGCGATTGTCCACGCTCTCCATGACCCCCATGATGCCTCGCCGACATGTTCAAGGCGCGGCACTCCCGTCGCTGGCCACGCTCTTGACGCCAGGCGCTTGGCTGCGCTCTCCAGAGAAGGGGGCGGGGCTTCAAGAAGCGCAGAAAGTGGTGCAGGTGCATCGGGCGGGGCGGACCATGAGGAGACCGGCGTTGGGAAAGAAAAGGCGGCAGCGGCGGCACCAAACGCTTCAGAAGACGCACGAGCCGAGTCAAGGGCCCGACAGCACACCCGAGACCGCACCGAGCACAGGCACGCACGGTTTCTGAGCGCGCGCGGTCAAGGACGCGCCGCAAGTCGCACTCTCCAGCCTTTGCGACCGCAGGGTGTTGGACGTCCGGGGCATGCGCATTCAATGGGCAAGTGAGGTCGGCATTGCCTCGGACAAGGGGCCGAGTGGCGGGCGGGCACTGCGTTCAGTGTTCGTGTTACGCAGAGCATGGCGGGGGAACGTCAAGAGTGACTCATGCAAAGTGGCCCAAGGCGCGGCGAGTCCCACGGTGACTCCAGCATTCTCAGGTGGTGGTCGCCCGCGTGCAGTGCGGGCAGCTCGTGGCAATCGCAGCCAGTCATTGGAACAGTGGCGGACGCCGACAGAGACGCTTCTCGATGGCCCAAGTCTGTGTCCGCGCAAAGCGGTTCTCGGTGGCTTCGTAATGAGGTGGCGCCATGTGGTGGAAACGCAAGGTCAACCAGTCACATAGGACGAGCTGCACAGTGCCTTGCCATGGCACTCCTCTCGAGTGGCGATACACTGTTGGCCGTAGTCTTGAAGCCTGGGATGTCGAGAACAGGTCGAGCCAACGGTTTACGTGGCCACCACTGTTGACGTGGGAAGCTAGCTCGCTTGAGAGTCGTCCATGGGCTCTCACGGTATCTGCTCCTTGACGCCTGCAGTCTCCCCGCACGCGTTTGGACTCGCTATGGCTTCACAGTGTTAGGCAGCCGCGGTGGGGACGTATTGCGTGGCCTCCGCGGTTGACGTATGAAGCGGCTGCAAAGCGCCTGCCAACTATGATCCGACTGCCAGTAACACAAGGCGCTGGCGAACAACTAAGGCCTCACTCCACTAACTGCCAGACGCCAACGAAGTCGTCACGCTGGAGACGCCAACGACTAGCTTGGAGGCAATGGCGTCGTCTCCCGACAAGACCCCCGCCGTCCTAGTGCTCGGAGCCGGAGAGCTGGGCATGAGCGTCCTCAAAAGCTTCGCTGCGCGCGGATCCTTGGCGGCACGTGTGTCCGTGCTACTCCGACCGGCAACGATCGATTCGAAGGACCTTGTGAAGCAGCGAGATATCCAAGTGATCCGAGAGTGGGGGATTCGCATCGTGCCCGGCGACATCGGATCTGCGTCCGTCACAGAGCTCGCCTCGCTGGTGGCGCCGTTCGACCTCGTGATCAGCTGCACAGGGTTCTCGGCGGGGCGGGGAACGCAGGTGAAGATTGCCAAGGCCGTGCTTGCAGCTCACGTCAAGAGGTTCGTCCCGTGGCAGTTCGGCGTGGACTACGATCGCATCGGGACGGGCAGCGCACAAGAACTGTTCGACGAGCAGCTTCAGGTGCGCGAGATACTGCGCAGCCAGCCGAGCAGCTTGACGCAATGGAAGATCATCTCCACCGGGATCTTCTGCAGCTTCTTGTTCGAGCCGTCGTTCGGAGTCGTCGAGTCGATGCACTCGGGCGAGATCCTTGTCCGCGCGCTTGGCTCCTGGGAGAACGCGGTGACGATCACGACTGCCGAGGACATCGGTGCGCTCACTGTCGCCGTGGTCCTGTCTCCGACGACCGAGTGGAACAGCGTCACGTTCATCGCTGGAGATACCGTCACGTACGGCGCGCTGGCCAGCCTCGTGAGAGAAGCGGCGCCGAGCCGCCAAGTTCAGATGGAGGAGTGGACAGTGGAAGTGCTTCGTCAGCGGCTGGCGGACGACGCAGCGAACGCGCTCAGCCAGTACCGCGTCGTGTTCGCTGAAGGCGTCGGTGTGTCTTGGGACGTCGCGTGCACATGGAACGCCATCCACGGCGTCAGGACGACGGACGTCCGCGAGTGGCTGGAGACCCACGCCGAAGCATTGGCGGTGCGCTCGACGTTGAAGGTCTGAGCTATGATACCGCATTGTCCTATCATTTTGAATTCAATACTCCGTCAATTGGAATTTCCAAGCAGTCCACTAGTCACCTGTTCAACACCATTTGCCTGCTATCTGTCATTCTTCGTCTCCACAAGAGTCCACTATTACGGCGCCCAACTGCTGGTGACCTCCTCGCCAACGAACCAAGCGTCAATCCTTCCGGGACCGGCACACCATGCGCTCCGCGGGCCTTCAGCTGGCGCGCGCCGCCTGCCGCCGCGCGTCTGCGGCGCCTCTGCAGCTGCCGGTGGCCTCGCTCTCCACCGCTGCATCGGCCCGGAGCCCGCGCGCGCGCCGCCTGCGCCGCGCCAAGGCGGCGGCAGCCGCAGCGAAAGCCAAGCCGTCGGCGTCGCTGATCGACTCGATCAACCTCGTGGCGTCCATCGACGACATCTCGAGCAACGGGCTGACGCAGCGCGCGGAGATGCCCGAGCAGCTGCTGGAGCGCATCACGGCCGTCGTGCGCGCGCGCTCGCACTCGCAGCTTGAGGTGCTGCGCGAGAAGCTGCGCGCCACCGGTGGCGCCGTGGCGCGCGGCATCCCGCTCGACATGCACACGCGGCCGCTCGGCTGGACGCTCGACAAGGCACAGCAGATCAAGCCGTTCGCGTACGGCCCGCAGGAAACGCTCGCGTACCTGGCCTTCGACGTCGAGGACGCCTTCGCGTGCACGCACAACGTGCTGAGCGAGCTCAAGCGCCGGCTGCCGGCGTTCGCGCCGCGCTCCATGATGGACTTCGGCGCCGGTCCCGGGACGGCGCCATGGGCTGCGCGCGGCCTGTTCGACGACTCCTTGACCAGCTATCGCGTCGTGGAGCCCAGCCAGTCGATGGTGGACGCGGCCACCAGCATCCTCGACGGGTTCCCGGGGCTCAGCGTGCGCCGCAGCATCGCTGACATGGCGCGAGAGATCGGAGCGGCCGACGACAAGGCGGACGGAGCGCGATACGACCTGATCACCGCCAACTTCGTGCTGTCGGACCTGACGAGCGACTTTGAGCGAGTGGCCGTCACGTCGGCGCTGTGGGAGCTGCTGGACGACGGCGGCTGCCTCGTGATCGTCGACCACGGGAGCCCGTGGGGTTCGCACCAGGTGCGCTCGGCGCGCCAGTTCGTCCTCGACACCGTCAACGAGCAGGAGGGCGAGGAAGACGAGGATGACGATGAGGGAGGCGAGAAGGCTGCAAGCGAGGCACGCAGCAGCGTGCGCATCGTGGCGCCGTGTCCGCACCAGCACGAGGTTCGACACGCCCACCTCGGTACTGTTACCTCGTGGATACCAGTGGGCTGATTAAGTCGATGTGATGTTTCCGCGATGCAGTGCCCCGCGACGGGAGGGACGTGGTGCCACTTTGTCCAGCGCGCGCCCAAGGTGCAGTACCCGCGCGTGGCGACAGCGAAGCGCTGGCACGGCCAGAAGGGAGCCAAGTTCTCGTACGTGATCCTGCAGAAGCAGTCGGGCGGCCAAGCCGACAAGCAGGAGAAGGGCAAGCTGGCGCGTCTCATCCGGTGCGTCCTCCGTTGCGTCTTCTATCGTGTCGCTCGCAGTATCGGCCGGCTGATGGTGTCGGTATGGCTGGATGATTCACAGGAGTCCGCTGCTCGCCACGCGCCATGTGCACCTCGACATGTGCACCCCCGAGGTAAGTTGCATGTCTTCGCACTGCTGCTTCCCGCGGTCTCACAAGTTGCTGGCATGATCATCGAACTCTGTCTTGTCCACTCGGCAGGGCAAGGTGGAGCGCCGCAGCGTGACTAAGGGCAAGGCCATCCGCGAGGTGTACCGCGCGTCTCGGAAAGCGCACTGGGGCGCCTTGTGGCCTGCCGACGCGTCCATTTACAAGAACGACAAGTCCAAGTAGCTGCTGCGAGTGCTTCTCGGCTGGCAAAGCGGTTGGCAGCAAGCGGACACTCGATCAGTCCGTGACCAGAGCATTGCGAGCTCATAACACACGTCAAGGCGCGAACCGCTTGGTGCATCTCTGGCGTTGGTGATTTTTTTGTATTGCTGGCCCCACCGCCCGGCCTGAATAGTCTGTGTGCTCGTTCTGTTCTCCTCCACGTCGCGCGTCCGGCAGGCTCGGGAGTGGTGAAAGGACCCATGCTCGTGCGTCCCTGTCGCCTCTCTCGGCTTCGTCCTTCTCCCCACCGCGTCCACGCCGCTCGATTGCCTCCATCACGCTACAGATCTGCGTCGAGCGGCACGAGTCAGTCACCGGTCGGCGCCATTCCAGCAGCAACAGGACACCCACCAACAGCGGAGCGCGCGAACAGAGCAGACGGAGAGGAGAAGCGGCTTCACCCCATTGCCAACCGGGCGTCGCGACACGAAAAAGCGCCTTACTTGAGCTGCTTGAGGACCGCGTCGAGGTGCGGCACGGCGCTCAGCTTTCCGATGGCAGCGACCGACGGCACCGACGCGAGCGCCTTCTTGGCCAGGTCCTGCACGGCCTTGGCCGTCACGGCCTCGGCCGTCTGCAGGGGCGTCTTCAGGGCGTAGTCCGCCGGCGCGTGGGCCGCGAAACCCACCAGCGCCAGCTGGCCCTCGCGCGTGGCGTACTTGTCCAGCGCGTCGAAGGCGGCGGCGGCCTGGGCCGCAGCCAGCTCCTCCTTCGTCGGGGCGGCAGCCGCGACCTTCTTCACCTCGGCGATGAACGAGCTGACGAGTGCGCCAGCGTCTTCCGGAGCGGCGTAGCCCGAGAAGCCGACCAGAGCGGCGTCCTGGTAGGACGACAGGAACGACGACGCCTTCTTGTTCTTCAGGCGCAGGCCCAGAAGCGCGCGCAGCACGTGCGAGGCGCCGTACTCGGCCGTTCCGCGGCCACCGACCGGGAAACCAAGCGCCACCTGCGTGAACTTGGCCGCAACCTTGACGCGCGACTCACCGCCGACGTACTGAGCCGCCGCGGGAGACACCACCGCGCCAGAAGCGATCGAGCCAAAGTACTCGTTCGCAATGTCCGCCA